>JAYRBW010127957.1:0-16330 GCA_036023295.1 Invenusta paracnida | reverse complement strand
TATATTTGTCCATGATTATGATGCTAGTAGCATCGAAAGCTCGGGCCTTTTATTAAAAATATATTTATTTTAAATTTAAGTGGTTTTTCAATCCAGACATTTCTATGTTTTTTCCCAATTTTCGTGAAAAAGGACATTTTAGAGAAAAGAAAACTATTATAAATAAGTTTGAATAGATTTATGCACATTAATTTGTTCCTCTAAGTCTTTTCTACACAATACAAGTGAAATTAGATGAATTAGTCATACTATTTATTTTCTATAAAGATTTGTATATAAGTTCTCATACTAAAATGTGCATAAAACAGGTTTTAGTAGGTACTAACATTCAAATGTTTATAGAAAAAAAATATATATATATAGATTTATCCATATAATTTTACTTGTAATGTGTAGAAAACACTTAGAGGAACAACATTATATGCATAAATAATTTCAAACATATTAATAATAGTTTTATTTTCTCGAAAATGTTCGTTTTCATGAAAATTGGATCAAAATCATAGAAATGTCTCCTGTTCTTTAATATAGGAAATTATTAAAATGGCCGTATCTCATGAAAGCTACTCTCTACAGAAGATTATCATGCATCAAAATTATCGTAGAATCATACGCTTTCAGAAAATGTGTAATAACTTTGCAGGGGCGGATTTAGGGGATGTTCGCATTGTTCGGTCGAACCCCCCTTTTTTCGAAAAAGGCGCTATTTCTGTGATTGTGGGGCGCATTCTCTAAACTTGAAGGGACGCCTTTTCTCACCTGGATGAAGCGCCTTTTCTCAGCTTGATGGGGCTTTTATCAGCTTGATTACACGCTTTCTGATACCTACCTGTTCTGTGGCTAGTAGGTAGAAAGATAAGACAGTTCTGGTAAATACGGTCAACACTATAGTTTGTTTTAGCGATTGTTTTACTGGGCTAATATAGTAAATTTGCTGTTTTTGAAATAATGCGGCAATTATGATATGTTTAACAACATGGTTTCTTAAGGTATGTAAGTAAAATTATTATTTCTTTTTTTGTGTCCTGTCATGGGTGTAATAGCTAAAATATGCATGTGAAGCAGCAATATATATTCATATATGGGTATTTATCAAAATAACGGCTATTTGTCGCTTTCGTTCGTGATTCGATAATTAATAGGTATCGGAATTCTTAACTAATCGTATACTATCTATAAATAGATAACTTTGTCTCTACGTGTAATTCGAAGAAATCAATATACTACATACATAGTATAATATATTCAGTGTCGATTTCATGTGTATTCAGGTCGTTTGGAATGTATTTATTTGTAAGTATGCTTCTTTTTTTTTTAAATGGGATTTTTTAAATTACTTCGATGTTTAGACAGCTACCATTTTGTACGTATTAAAGGAAATTATGACGTTTATTTTCTCAACAAATCTTTAATATGTATTTAATTAAGTAATTTGTTTATAAATGTGATAAGATAATTGAGTTACGACCAATTAATTTAATATAATTATAAGACAAAATGAGGAATATTGTTGGTTAACAAAATGTCCATCTAAAAATATTTATAAGTTACAAGAGAGTGATTGTATTCATTAATAGGTATTATTATCCATTTCAATAACTTTGATTATTTTGTATCGATATTACAAGCAAAGTATATTATATAACTCAAACTTTACAAAATATGTATCTCATAATTTGAAATATGTGAAAATGTCGCTTTCGTTCGTGAATACTTTAACGTTTTCTACAGAGGCCAAATGTTAACGAATGTTAACCTAAATTGATACATGTTATGTCCTTTATACGTACAAGTAATTTGGAGAATTAATATATGAAATATGTTCTTTTTGTTCAATCTATTATTACGCTTTTATTGAAAATATGAGTTTCGTGTCGCTTTAGTTCGTGATATTTATTTATTCATATTTTGATAAGAACTATTAAGAACTATTATTTTGTTGTCATGCTGATACGATAAACTTATTATATTAAACTAAAAATGAATATTATCTCTCCTGTTGCTCGTAATAAAAAAAAATGTTAACATGCTGTGTAAAAAACAGCCCTTATTTTGATAAATACCCATCTAGGAGTTGAAAATAACCAATTTAAGGTATATTTTAAGAGTTAGTTGTAGAAACACAATAATTTGATAAAATGGAGAAAAATAGCTTTATCCTGCTCCGGCTTGGTGTGGAGGGGGCTTTATCCTGCTCCGGCTCGGTGTGGAGAGGGCCTTATCCTGCTCCGGCTCGGTGTGAAGGGGGCCTTATCCTGCTCCGGCCCGGTGTGGAGGGGGCTTTATCCTGCTCCGGCTCGGTGTGGAGGGGGCCTTATCCTGCTCCGGCTCGGTGTGGAGGGGGTCAATGTATGCTTTAACTAATTTACTGCAATTATTATTGATCCGTTGTAATTTCAAAGTGCGATCATGTATGTAAGTTATAATATAATGTGTGGGCTATTCTATCAAATACATCTCTTTACATTTGAATTATATTTCACATGGTATTCATACTTGGCATGTGGTGTGCATTTGAGGATTTAAAATATACATCCCTAAATGGCAATTAAACCTGTTTTTCAATGTTTATATTGAAGTAGCATCATTGATACCAGCAATTTTTGTTGGCAATAATATTTAGTTTATAATTTTTCTTGTCTAAAAGCTTGTCTCATAGAATTTTTCTGAATTGGTCAATTTTTGATCGATCAATGTGTGTTTGCTCTCTGTCTATTAATCAAGGCCATGAACACTGCTACCTTGAAGCTGTTACTTTGCTGAATCACTATAATTAAATCTTTCATATGAAGCCCACATGTGTCATATTTATAGAACAACATCTGTAAGCCACTAATGCTTATTATATATCCAGTTCGTTAAAAAGTAATATGTGTATCATAAATAATTAAACAATGCGATAGCATTATATAAACCAATTGACGTATTCTGCATGGCGAACTTAATTCCGATATTAAAATCCTTATAGTTCCATCGATACAGCATTTTTGGAAATTCCATTTTATCTTTTTAATTATTCTCTAGATTTGTTGGTACTAGTTAAACGAAATAATATAATAATAATATATAATTAAAAATATAATTATAACAAATGTTTATATATAAATATACATTTTTATCTAAAACCGTACAGAAAAAATTAAGATAATTTTACATCACAATCAATGTATTCTGACTTTCTCTTTTATTTTTAAATTATATTTTACGAAAATGTTTTCAATACATTACCACATATTACTATTTTAAAATTTAGTAGTATATTTATTAAGTAAGGATTTTATTTAATAGATTTAATGTATTATTAGAAAACTAGTTAAAATCATATAGATATATGATCTCTAACTAGTTTTTGACTATTTGCGAACTATTCACCTAGCTTAGATATCGTCTACAACTTACTCTCCCAATCGAGTGTGTCACAAAGAGAAACCATACTCCTACAAGCGGTGCATAAAAGAGTCTATAACCTTGACAAACTGCACACCTGACACGCACTATCTCCGAATAGTTGTCATGAAGGAGGAACTTGCGTCTTCTGTGAGATCTTTATCCGAAAGTTACAAGATCGCAACCATGGCCGGTATTTATTGAGATGACTTCTGTTACATATGCACACCAAATGCGATATAGAGTTCATTTATAGGCGAACTCTATATTTACAGAGATATGTATTTTCTTCTGCCACCACAGACTTCCATTTTATACCTTTAGTTAAATATAGAAGTCGGTGTCTGCCACTCACTCCAGCTGCTTCTTTTACACTGGCCATATCGAGGAGGGAGGGTTCAACGCATTGTTCTCTTACTTTTAAATGAATACATGGAGCAATGTAATCTTGTATGACTTTTCTAAATATAGACATTCATTTATTTCGCCGCTATTTGCATCCACATGAGTGATCACGTGAGCATACTATGAATATGCACCCCCTTTTGTCAGGAATGAGTGAAATCTATTTTCTATACAACAAAATTCTCTCTCAAAATCGACAAATCTCTGACTCGGGTACTTATTAAGTTCATGTAATAATTCTAGATGTATATTATTATAATAAGTTTTATTGCAGAAAATATTAAAATATTAATTTTTCAAATAGAATAATTGCTTAAAAAATATGATAAAATAGCATATTTGTATATTTTTATTACTAATAATTTAACAGATTTTGGTCATGTTTTAATGAAATATGTTAGAAAATATATATTTTTTATCTTTGTGCCAAATTTTTAAATGTTTCATATTTAGTAAAGATATATAAAATTATAAAAATATGTATAGGAGGTATACAGTAGGGTTAGAAACTAACTGATTAAAATATTGGTTAACATGTCTTAGATTCTAATGAAAGAATGTAATGAGTGGAGTGTGAAGTATTAATTTTACATTATTAGCGTTATATGTCACTTGCTTATTACTTATAAACACCAATCGAAGACTCACAAAACGTCGGATTTTTGTTCTACCATTGTATTATTACTCAAAATACAAACATTTCCAGCTGAATATGTGCTAAATTGTTTTGGTTTAAAGGAATACACAAATATGAAAGTAACTATTTCTCATAAAATATTTTTTTAACTGAAAACTGGACACTTAAATTTATTTAAGTCACGTCAGAAAAATGCAATCGTATAATTATAAATTTGATAGAAAATAATATGAATAATAAATCGTTATATATATTGATATTAGAACAAATAATGAGTGAGAAATGAGTAAGAAATGAGATATATGAGTGAGAAATAAAGTGAGAGATTTCCGTGCAGTATTTTAGATGTCGTGTAGAATAAAATATAATACAATAAAGGGACATTGAATATGATGACGTCATCTGATAAGCCTTGAATATGCCAAAGATTCAATGATAAACGGACAGGGTTTAAAACACTGGAGTAGTGTGCAATTGCAAGTATAATATTACGGTCAGAAAATAATGTTTTATTTATTAAGTATACGCATTAAAGTTGTTGTTTGTTAGCTATTCCCTCTTTATAAAATAATCCTATATAAATAAACATTAAAATAAAATAGCTTTTGTTCCTAACATTGAATAAGAATGATATAAGTTGTCACTCTATAATTGTGTTGAATGTTTCGTCTTTTATTAATTATTTCATCTTTAAATAATCCAAAAAAATTAATCATGCTATCATGAAAGTAGAGTAATTAATATTAAAACAATTAAGTTTCATACTACTTTCACGACACCTTATACCAGAAGTATACAATTATTTTTTGTGAATATGAACTATTTTTACATATACAGTGGACCCCTTCTAAAACGACCTACATAGATCGATAGAAAAGTGGTCGTAATAGAGAGGTCCACGGTAATTTCCATAGTTATCCTCTGTTATCCATAGAGTATTTAAACATAGAGGAGTTTTGACTCTTATTGATTTCATTTATATCGCGCTGTAATTATTGTGTTTTAATGTTGTTTGTATTAATAGGTAATAAATAAGTTGTATTATTTTTATACCTTTTAGATTAATAATCGAGACTTATACAATTTTTACAAGAATCAATAAAATTTATATATATATATATATATATTTATAATGTATATTTGAAACATATTGAAGCAGTAGGATAAGCCAAACGAGCCCTTTCGCGTCGCTTATCAATCAACTGGCACAGCTGCTAGCCTGGGACGCATGAAATTAAATATGGTCCGAACTGGGGTTCGAACCCAGTCCCACAGACTGCCATCGGATCGCCAGGCCAACACTCTACCACTGGGCTACCCTGTCCGCAAAAGTTAAATACTTGTGTATCTAAAATTTGTATAACACATTTACTATAAAAAAAAGTATATTTAGAGTATTAATTTACGAAATATATCAAGAAGAGTCGCAACTGCCATTACTCAATGCCCTTATCAATAGAATAACATACAAAAACACGTGCTTTAATTTGTTTGATGTTAAACTATATATATTACATAACTCGACTAGACTATAAGCTATCATTAAGATTGTTTTCAAATGTCAAAGTTAATGATTTGTTTTAATACAGAATTTTCATTTATTTGCTCTAACCATTGTATTCTATAAGTAAATGTAACCATATGATTACAACAATTCTTACAAAGAAAAACAAGCCTTTGATGATATACATAGTTGAAGTTTGATTTCAAACTAATGGTTGAGGTTAGCAAGAAGGTCAATCGCCTGGCTATTTTGAAATTTCATAAAGATATCCGGTTGATAACCGATCAATATTTACGAGAGATGACCCAATATGCTTCTACTTTCTGTATTAGACAGTATTTGAGGTGGGTGAGAGGGGAGAAGGAGTTGATAACAGTGGGTATTATAATATAAGCTTAGAGTGTGGAGAAAATACAAAGAAAACTGCCTGTGTGTAACATAACCTCTGTGTCAGCGCACCTGTCTTAACCCTGTCCTACCCGGGCTATTTGACGCACCTAGAAACGGGGGAGGGGGGGGGGCGGGGAAGGGGGCTGATTTTGCTCATCTCTATAATTTTCCCCACCTGTTTATATAAAGCCTTGACATTTAGTATGTAGTTGAATCGAAATGTTTTAGACTTCTTTCCGTTAAAATATATATTATAGATATTATGAAATGAACAAATATTGGGGAAGTAGGAAAAAAAATTATTACAATTATCTTATTCGTAATAATTATTTCGTTTATTTTATTTTACTTACTTATTTATAACTTACTATTGTATCGATATATTTATTGTATGCCGTGTGGATGAATCTGGTATACATGGATGTAAATTGCATTGACTTCAGGAGTTTTATTTCGTAGGTAAGAGTCCTTTAATAACCTCTTATTGAACTGTACGTGAGAAGTAGACCTGTTGATGAAGTATTGACGGACACACGTGCAGCCCCATACTTGTCATTATTTTGTGAAACAATCACCTAAATAATACAATACATTAAGTATTCAAAAGATGACAATAAAAATAAAAACATACGAAATCCTGAACCAATTCCAATCATTATTGCTCACAGAAACTTCAAATTATATTCCTCATATTACTGTTAGGATTAATAGACAATAAAATTAAACTCTTCTTTCCAGCATACTTTTAGGTAATCGTTTAGGGTTTAGCGAAATTTTAGCATATGTTTAGGGAATCATTTATGAATTTATTGAATTTTAAGCATACTTTTAGGGAATAATTTAGTAGTTTAGTGACATTTTAGCATAATTTTAGAGAACAATTTAGGAGATTAGGGAATTTTGACCATACAACAGAATCAATTAAGAGTTTAGGAATATTATTTAGCAATTTTTTTTTAATTACTGTTATATTATAGCTATACTACTAAAATTTAAGACAAGTAGTATATATTTAACCTAGGAATAATTATCCATGATTATGGTTTGCCTCTGATTAATTGAAAAGTATTGAATAAGGCTGTTCCCGTAACTTTATATCTTAAATACGATTTAATATTAGCATAAAAACCGCTTTAAAATCATCAATATGTTCTAAATTTAAATTTAGCCCACAAAATGCTTAAATATACACATTTTTACGAATGAGCTATAACAGCTGATGCGCGAGTTCTTTTTATACTCTGGGGTTCGGTCATATCGAACTCAGAGACCTTGACGTAGTGGGGATAGCCGTTGAAATCCACTTGATCGAAGAATGTTGTACTGTTAAGAACCTATGCTGCGAGGGAGAAGAGTTGCTGTTCCAATAGTAAAGTCTCACTGGTGTGTGGGTCTAATTGGATAATGCGGAGAGCCAGGACAGGGTGGACCTTGCATTCAACTCAGCCATTGAGTAGGGTAATGATTGTCTCCTCAATTGGTTCACTTATAGAAGCAAGAAAATCCGAAGGCTGGATAGGGGTATTTCTTTGCTCAAAACGTACATATCGTAGTACGCCATTAAAAGCGGATGCTGCGCAATATCGATTAACAATCTCATTTTGATAGTCCGCCATCGGAGGCCTGCTATCTGGGTGGCATGAACGTCTGAGTTTATGTAGCTCTAGTAGAATTTTTAAACATTTAGAGCACTGGCCACAGGTGAATGCTGAAGTTGATGCTGAGACATGGACAGAGCAGGGCTGTCCATATGGTATATATACCATGGTACCTTGAAATAATAACACACATGATTAATGACATTTTTTTCAAGAATTCACTCAGCTGATATAATGTCCTCGGGAAATCATTCATTACAAATGAGTGATTACAAATATTACATATAACGATTAAAACCTATGCACATCAACTATAAACTGTTATTATAGTATACCTCACACATGTCTATCTCTGTATATATATTGTATAATAACGTATAACTACGAAATAAAACTAAGTATTATATATTATGCTTAACATGATATCTAATCAGTCCAAATATTGCCCACTATAAGTAATAGCGTGTTCACTTCATAATAATGCGAAGTATAGTTTTGACAAGTTTATTAATTTGTAAATTCCAATTAGTGTATCTGTAATTATAAAGGAGCGCTATATTTTATGTGTATGGCTTAGTGGAACAATTCGTTGATGTAAATATTTCACGCAATTATATTTTGACAGTATGATCAAAAGATTAAGATATATTAGAGAGTGAACTTTGAACACCGAAATTACAAATGTTTTAGGTAGGCTGTCTTTGTGTCGCATGTTGTATAATTGAATCAGGAACCACTTATGGACATAGTATTATATTAATACATTCTGCCAGACACAGGTTTACTACTGATTGAAAGAAACCTTGAATACGCCTTTAAAGAACCAAAAACATTTAGGATACCGTTTTACTATCACAAGTTGCTCGCTTGCTTGTCTCATAACAGTTTGGATTTAAGGTGAGTAAATCTTTATTTGAGAATGTATTAAAGAATTCTGAAGAAATATTATATTTTTATCCGATTATGTGTTATTAAAAACTTGAAAAACGATGTATATCGGTTGTTTATACGTCTACATATATTGGTATAAATATTTTATTAGAGTTTTGTTTTGGCTATGAGATAGTATTATAGTATTACATACATATTAACAAAGTATAGTTGTTGACACTCACATATACACCCACATACATCAATACACTTTTCACAAATACCACCTTTATTGTATGCGAAATCTTGGCACACATTTCACTTTAATACGCATATTTCTTAATGCATAGTAAAACATGTAGATGCACAACTCATCAACTTTACCAATTGTAATATATTTGACAAATGTGCACAATTTGTGAAATAAAAATAACAACTCGAAATACTTCTCGAGAAGAAGAGGGTTTTAAAAGTTTGACAAGTCGTAAAACTTATAAGACTCAGTGGCATGAGTTTCACTGACCTTTCCTATTATTATGTTTTGTAATTTTTAAGACTATTTTTAAAAATTTCTTTTGAAGATTTTTATTTGTTTGCAAATACTTTTGAAATTTTGAAATTCAGAATAATAATAGAAAAATATGTTATAACTTTATAAATTTATAAATAGGAGATATCATTTGTAATTTACACTAGATAAAATGAAGATAAAAATAAAATGAATTTATATGAATAAAATAATTTTAATAAACATTTTTTATACTCTCCCAACATTTTTTGTTTCATGATATAAATATATTTTTTTAACGGAAACAAGTCTTAAACATTTTGTTCACCAACATTCCAAATTTCAAAGCTTATTTCAATTATCGAAACAGGCGGACGAATTATACAGGGGGGGCAATCGCACCGTACCCCCTCCCCCCTTACCGGTTTCTGAGTGCGTCAAATAGCCCGGGTAGGATAGGGTTAATGACACATTATTTATTCAAACTGCATTTTGAAGACAATATTATGAACATATAATCAATAACACATTTATATCGTATTCAGTTTTTAAATAGTTTTACGTATATTTCGTTAATTAATGTGACTAACAATTATATACAACAATCGATCAACTGATAATATGTCGTGAAATATCAAACATATACATAGTATCTTAATACAATACAATTAAATATTATTGCATTGTGTATACGATTTGTCTGCATTTAAATATTATCAGTCTTTGAGTACACTATGTTTTATATTACCTCTTGAAACTTAAGTCATAATATTATTAAACATTGTGTTTAAATAAAAAAATTAAATATTTCTTGGTTTATGAGGTGAAATTTGATTAGACCTTGAACAACAATGTAAAAAGAATAGTCATTTAGACACACCATAATATAGGTACCTAAGCCATTAATATCTGCATGTATAGATAAGAACACAATTATTGAGTCACCCTTTACCACTCTCAGAGTTGAAACATTATAATTAAGCGTCAGCGATACCCATGCGCTATTGATATAAAGCTATCAATAGAAAGTGACGTTGAAGCACTCGCATTTTAGATAAAAATCAGGTACCAATATAAATGGTTTAATAGTGTAACACTACAGACGCCTATAAAAAAACTAATCCAACATTACTTAAGATACACAACAAATATTACAGAACAATAAGGATTATTCGCTGTTCCCGAAACAAGTTTAACGAAAGGTGAGTAAATCTTCATTTGTATGTGCAATTATATCTAATAATGTTGGCTAATTAAAAATCCAACATGTATTTGAATGTGTACAATGCATGTAAGGCGTATTGACTCTATTTTAATGAACTTTCTTAACAATGCGACAAAAGTGTAATAAAACAGCATCTTAGTGATAAAGGCGTGTGATGTAACCAAAAAGTAACAATTCAAGGCAAATTGGAAAATGTTGATTGACAAGATATATTAATGTTCTAATATATGTATTATAAATATGTTTAAAATTCCGCATCAAAATGTTGTTTATTATTCGATGTTTGCTACTGGGATGTTAGATTTTGTATATATCTTAAATAGCAACTTGTGTAATTATTGTTTATCAAAAGACACACCGAAGAGATTGCAGCTTCCTCGGGATCGTTATAACCCCCTGGTACACTATTTTTTCATCCGCGTAAAATATTTCTGTCATTTGAATTGAATAAAGATAGTTTATTGTTATTCGCTACCTAATAAAATTAAACATTTTTAGAAAGTCGATACGTCAATATTTAATTAGCTATACTTATCAAGTTAAAATATTGATTTTTGTTGACAGATTATAATACTAAAATCATAGAAATATAAATAAATTTATTTATATTTCTATGACTAAAATAGTATAACTCGTCAAGATCAAAAATCAATGCTAGTATAACATTCTAACTTTCTAACTATAGTATAAAATTTCAGCAGGCTTATACATTGTACAATATTCATTTTCTATCGCATGTAAATTAAATATTTAAGTGAATGAGAATGCGTATTCAAATATGCTTTTTATTTTTCTTCATTCAAATTGAGGAAATGAGCCTCTAGTAAATTTAAAAAATTACAATAGTGTCAAATCGAATCGCTAATGCTTGATGGCATCCCACGTGTATTACAAATTACAAAAAAAGGCTTTTATACATTTTAATCCATTACAATTAAGCGTCATAAAATTATTCGGCGATTTATGTTAAATAATAATTATTTTAAACAAAATGTATGCTACAACTTAAATAAGCCATTTTTAGAATGAAAAACAATTCTTTCATTAATAAAAATTGTAAAATAAGTAAAGATAATCAAATTAAAATAGGCATCAAAATTAGACGCTTCGATTCAATGGCCTAGGTCGGAGTATTCGTTGATTCATATTTTATAAGATCTGGTGTTCTGCCACGTTTAATATAAGACGGCCATTTAATAACTTGTTCAAAGTGAGAATGAGAAAATAAACTCAGCGCATTTAAAACAACCAGTTTCCGCATTCATGACTGAATGTTGATTAGCTGAACGCTGATCGGCTGAAGGAGAAGAGAAGGGGCAATTTACAGTAAATGTGTGGAGAGGCGGGATAAGAAATATTATGTTTCGTATTTCATGTTTGTAGTCGTATTCGTTTTTTTGTATATTATGGTTTTATTTAGTATTTTTAGTATTTTATTATCATCACAAAATACATCACAATGTATATTCCTTGTGAACGTTATTTTTAATTCCAATATTTTTCGACTATTTCAGTGTACTTTTATTGATTTTATTCTCTTCTATAACATACACTAATGTGCGAGTATATCAATCTTTCCGCAACTAGATGTTATCGTTTTTAATAAGTTAGTAATTGGTGAAAATATACGATATAAGTTTACATGAATATATGTTTTACTTCCAGTGAACGATTTCATTTTATGTAGAAATTTAATGAGTTTTAACTATTTTAAAATATTAGCATTCTACAATTTTCGTTTAATGATTTACCATACAAGAATTAAACGCCCTTAAGGAAGCCACACTAAAACCTGTAAACTCGTATAGTGTAATTTTTAATATTACATTTTCAATGTATCAAATGCATCCCACATATTTATGAATTTATTTGGTTATTTTCAGCATTTTTGAGAAACTGTGTTGCTGTACACCACAACAGTATTATGGACGCCGCACGGATTGTATACGGTACGGATTCCAATTTTCCTGAATATCTAAAAATGGGACATGTTGCTGTTAGTAATTTGTCAACTCGAACTCAGAACGATCGTTTGACTCTGGATCCCATTCCCAAACAAAGTATCTTATTGAACAATTATTATGACGATTCTGAAAATCTGGTCATCTTTTATCGTGTATTTATTTTTGAAGCGGTCGCTAAAACCTACACACTGGATGTCGAGTCATCTTGCACTGTTGAAGATGTAAAAAGACAATTGGCAGATAAAGCCCGTTACCCTTTGGAACGTATTGAGTTTGTATTTCAGGGAACGTACCTCATAAACAATCGCACATTGAGCTCCTATGGCGTTACGAGAGGCAGCCATTTGCACCTGACCAGAAAAGTTCCTGGAAGCGGGGATGGAGAATTTAACTTGGACAGATCATTTCTGGATTCCCGGTATGATCATACTTATCCCAGTGCAGGTTAGTTTAACTGTAACAAAGTTCAGTGTATTATTTATAAATAATAATTTACCTTTCCAATATTTTCATTCATTTATTATAAAGGTCCGCCAGGGGAGAATTTGCTTTGTGGAAACCAAGCTTTTCATCCACCCTACGGATGGCGCAAGATAGGATTGCGTGTTAGTGGAAAATATGGAGACGATACGTGGCTCGAAAATAATAGCCGGGGATGGCCAGTTAGTTATCATGGCACCACAAGAGATTGTGTTGATTCTATAATCGAACAAGGATATTTACTTAGTGAAGGGGAACGCTTTGAATATGGACATGGGATATATTCGTCCCCATTGCCTTCTGAAGCTGAAGATTACGCAACGGAGTTTGAGTACAATGGTGATCGGTACAAGATGATACTTATGAATCGAGTGAACATGAGTTCCACAGAAGTACATGCTGGATGTATCTTTGTCACTTCGGAAGAAAAAGATATACGCCCTTACGCCATCCTCGTTAAGAAAATATATACACGCCCTATAGTACAGACGACCTCGATAAATATAATGATGACCTCTTCATCTTCCTCTTCATCCTCCTCTTTGTAAAGTAAAAAGAAATCCAAATGCTGTCTTCTTTAGAAGTTATAAAATGTACAAGTGTATGCCCACACAAAAACTTGTTATGCACAGACATATCTCTATAAATCACTTATTTTAAAAGCAAACCTGTTAAGGAAAACTCTATGACGGAATATTTATGATTCACAATATTCTCACAGAAACAACAAATGTACACTTTAGCAATCATTATTTATTTACACAGTATAATACCTATTATTTAACACATTATTTATTTGTAAAAGTAAACTTTCTTAAAAATAGGTAAATCTTATTAAGTAATACCAAATTTTATAAACATTATTCATTGAAAATTCTTGGAAAGGGCTTTAACATTCTTACAGTTACATTTTATAAAACAAAATGACAGCGTCACAAAATGAAAACCAAGAAACGAGCTCCTCAAAAGCAAAAAAGTTCAAATAATATTGATAATACATAGTACAGCCTTTATTGAAATTAATATACAAAAATGGTGCCAAAATGCAATTGTAATAATTGTAATAATTTATATTAAACTGTGAAATTCATAAAAATATGTCAACAAAAATGCTGAAAAAAATCTTCGAGATTGTTTAAATTATATTATTTTTTATAATTTTATAATATTATAATTGACTTACTTTAAACAACTAATTCTGTTTTCGTGTGAGTTTCATTATTTCTATTAAAAGCTAATTTTTAATTTTTAATAGCGCCCAAATACATACATATTGATATTTAGAATTAACACATATTTTTTAATGATTATTAGGGGGTTTATATTCTGAAATGTATTCTTCAATAAACGCAGCGTGAACCGAAAAACGCTACTATAACGGTATTAACAAAGCAAATAAACAGATTATTGAATAAGAAGCCATTTCTAATTCTTTTTCCATACCTATTGAACAATTTTTGCTATGTGAAGTTTTTAGTTTTAGTTTTCTTTAGGTTAATAAATAAAAATTTCAAATGTTATTCGATAAACGGTAGAGATCGATATCTACTACCTACAGAAAACATCCATTGAAATCACGGCGAAATGAATTATTTAAAATTTGAAATTAAAAATGAATTATTTGATATAAACACCCCAGATCGATATCTCCTTAGTATTTGTTCAAACTAGTTTCAGTTATATTTGCAATCCTGCCTATGCTAAATAGGCAGAACTTTCGAACTTTTTATATTCGATGCAAATTATTTAAATAATTAACATATTATGGTGGTATACTTATTGTTTTCTAAGTAAGAGTATTTATTATGAATTAAAAATCATATTTCTGAAACAAATATTTGACCGAAGTAAAATGTATACAATAATTATGTATATTATACATAGCTTGATCAATAATATACGTATTTCTCAGCGTATACCAAATCCCCTCCAATATACTTATCTATAAGGTACTTTATAATTATAGACTATATTTCTGTATACCATTATACAGCTGTTTTGGGTTTCACTGAAATACTGAGTAGTATTCCTTGTAGTACTTGTTATGCCTATACCTACCTATTTTGATACTACCTGCATTGACTTTCTGTCAATTTTTGGATCTCAATTTGTTTTCATTTTTTCGGACTTATGTATAAGCGCCTCTGACTTTGAGGGGCTAATATTAGATTTACAAAGGGGAGGGGGGATTATACGCGGAGAAATACTGTATATATCACTAAACTAGAACTAGCTGAATCTTTAAAATGTTAAGACCATTTCTATAAATAGTTGTTTTGTGCTTTGTTAAGTTACTTTAATAATATTTTACATTTCTGTAATTATTAAAGCATATTATTGTGTAATTTAATTGTTTAGCGAAGAATTTAAAGCTATTTATTAATATTCCATTTTTTTAATTTAAAAATATTTATATTAAATTGATTGCAACAAAATATGGGTTTAAAAAGTAATTTATGGAGAATATTTTTCAACAGCTATAATATCCTTTATTTTCGTCATCAGGGGTGACCAAACAAATCTAACATTGGACTGTCGTAAAATGTAACATAAATAAATAATCAAATCTCTGAATTTGAGACGTTCCTTGTTAATTTCTCAACTGTACTTACTGTTATAATTATTTCAAATTAGTTTAGTATTTCAAAATTTGTTTTCGTCTTATAAACGTTATTAGTTTGATTACATTTATAATTATATTTTAATTTAAAGGCATACATACAAATATGTTTTATGAATTCTGAATATTTATGAATATTTCGATCATTTACAATTTTGGTTAATTTTATGAAATTTAAATATTCATCAGCTTGAGCATCTTAATAATTTAGTTTATCATAACATACATAATATGTTGAAACACTTGAGAAAACGATTTTCAAGATAAATAAGCTATTTCAATATATTTCGATAAAATAAAACTATTATAATATATTTTAATATATAAATGCATTTTATAATAATGACCAATTGATATATTTCATAATTCATGTTGCATCTAAACAAATAACCAATCCAGGTCAATATAATAAAATAAATGTCTGTGTTCTCAACTTTAGCTTCGCATAATTCTAGTTCAAATAAAATAAAATGCCTCATTCGCAAATAACATTTTCAACATGTATTCTATTTAAATTCAAAAGTGTATTAAACGTTTTGTGACGTACCTCTCCAATGAACCAAAGTAAGACAAATCAGAATATATTTTAAAATACAAACAGATAATAATATGTATTCTTTAATTAAATAATTTATATATTCATATATTCAAGCCATGTTTGGAAGACATTAACATACACACGTGTATTATATAATTGATTACTATTAGATAAATAATATTATTTTAGGATTTAAGCTTTAAT
>JAYRBW010127946.1:0-16331 GCA_036023295.1 Invenusta paracnida | reverse complement strand
AGAGAGGGCCATTGTGCATGCGCTCCACCTCTCTGTACAACTATTATATAAACGTTAATTTATAATAATAAAATACCGACAAACATCTCATTTATAGCGATTAAATGTACATTTGATGAAAGTCCTCAATAAACTTTAAACAATAATTCCTTTAAAATAAGTTTGAATCAGCAAAGCATACATTATTGTAATTATATAACTATAAATAACAGAAGTACATAACTGTTTTTAATAAGAAGGTTGAGTGGGGCAGATTTTTAAAGTACTTTAGGATCAAACAAACCGCATTAAAGAACGCTATTAACTCCCCACTGTCCCATAAGTCCACGTGAACGGATATTAAATTAGTCTAGACTCAATAAATATGTCAAAGAATAGGCCGACAATAGATGGAACAAAATAGTATCAACGCGATACTTCTTATAACTACAGAGGTGATTTATACCAGAGAGACTACTATCAGGACACTGTTATATTCTGTCCACATTCAAACTAACAGATTCTGTCAACACAGTATAGTGTGTGAACTGTTTGTAAATAAGAACAAAATTAATATTTAACAACATAAAGTAATATTAAAATTAAAATAAACATAATATATTGCTTTGTTCAGCTTTAAACCCGTCTGAAATCAGTAAATTAAAGCTAGCTACAGAGCACGCCGCAACTAAACCTATATAGACAGCGACTACAGGATCCTACTGACCCGTCCCCAGCCCACCTCCATCTCCTCAATCTGCCTGAGATGCGTGTGCCGGTTGCTCTGAATCGTGGCCCGAGTCTCATCGAGTTGGGTGCGCAACTGCATCGCCTCCGTGTAGAGCAGGTTGAACTTCACCTTGAGGGAGATGTACTGCGACGAGTTCACGATTATCTCCTCCGGGATTTCGCGCAACTGAAAGAAACCAGAATAGAGTAGAGAAGCCAACGCTGTCTGTCACCTTCCTGACCACTTCCAGAGTGGACAGGCAAGAAGACCCCCTCTCTCCCCACCTCGGACTTGAGTCTCTCGCACTCCTCCACCTTCTCCTGATGCGTCTTCTGCAGTCTCTCCAGCTCACTCAGGCGGTTGGTGGCAAGTTCCCGGCACTCCTCCAGCTCCGCCGACAGCTCGATGAACTTGCTCTTGGCGACACCACCGCCGCCGCCGCTGCCACCGACCCCGCCTGGACCGCTGCCCGCGTCGTCGTCAGCTGAAACCGAGGAAAGGTAGACTATGACGTCATATTATATAGCTTCCCTTTACAGCACTTAATAAATGAAACCACAGTCGACACACTTCCTTGGGAGGTTCGAGCGCACTCGGAATGCCGTATTGTGTCCCTTGAAATAATCGCCAGCTGTCTGATGATGTATGCACGTTATTGCAGTACCCAACTATAGCTGAATACGTTTAATCAATAAATGATGTGTAAATCTTAATTTCTCGCATAGTCTGCCACGTCGCAATAATTAAGACTTTTTACATACTTAACTAGACCCACATATTATTTCCGGAAATCTATAACAATAGAAGTCAAATATGCAAGTATAATATTGTGATGATTGAATAATAAAAGAATATTATAATATTATCCGACGACTTATATTATTTTCAGCAAAGACTAATTTCGTTGACATTACTTGTAATCACAGAATATTGATGCAACTATCTATCAGAGTCGGAAAGCCGCCAATTATGTGTTTTTCAATGCTTTACAAATTACTGTTGTGTCTAACGTTAGACACTCAATAACAGTATTTATAAAGGCTATCATCACGACTAATAAAAGAATGCATTGAAAAAACAAACAATAAATGGTGGTGCTTAGAAATGTTCAATTCTTAAAAAGAATAAATATAAGCCTGTAAAATAAATAAAACAATCGCTTCGCGACACCAGTCTACAGGAATAAAACTCATATACGGAACTCTATTTTAAGCACTCGTCAGAAGAACGATTAAGGAGTAACCAATGTCATCCTTCAACACAGAAGATAACCAGTTCCAGCAAGTCCCAAAGCGAGAATCAAGAACTACTAATCTTGCACTACATTCCTGCTACCAACATTCAGTTTGACATTCAGGGACACTGCCATTGATTTAGACACGCAAGACTTGGTTCGCAAGGTCACAATCGTTGGAACAACAGAGTATATTAAGCTCTTTGTAATTCAAAGGGAAGACCATCGAAAGACCAATCCGCAGCGACAACTAACGCACCGTACCCATTTCAGACACACCAGGCCCACTTGGAATCTATATCAATATCGGCGCCCAAGAAAACCTGGTCGCGCAGAAGGCTAAAAGCAGCAGAACACACCCCCTGTATACTCACCAGCCATTCAACTGTGACAATGGACTAGACATTAATAAGTCCTGGTCTTCCAGTATTTGTGTTCTCTCCAATTTGTTCCCCTTTTCCTTAGTTCCTAGTCATTTTGTCGTACCCATATTTGTTTACATCATAAAGTTCATTTGTTAGCCTCTTCCCAGTCTATGTTTCTCGTTTCCACACTGTGCTCCTACTGTAACTACCCCCCTTTGCCACAGATTTTCATTTCTCTTTCGGGGCACGAATCAGTGGCTTCCAGTACTCTTCTCATTTGTCACTGTATAGTGTCTCTCGATAGCCACTCTGCCAGATATTAACTGTTTCTTAGATAGCAGGTACGTAGGTATAGTAAGTCGATCATAATAGGCATCTAAATACATATATTGACTAGAATCCAGTACTACTCAGTTGTCAGTGAGTAGGTGAAACCAGTGACGAATAAAAATATGATAGAACACCAAAAATAATTGTCTGTAATGAAAAGGCGCGATCAATCCCACCATGTCAAGTGCAGTACTCACCTGGCGAGTCACCCCCCTTGAGCTGGGAGACCTCCTCCTCGAGCAATTTCTTGGACTGCTGAGTCTCGGCGAGTCTTCGATCCAGCTTCGTGAGCTTGGTCATGGACTCCGAGAGCGTGTACTCCATCTCATCGTGCTTGGCCTGCCACTCGGCCGCCTTGTCCGAGACGCGTTGGACGCTGTCCTGGAGTTCTTGCACCTGTGCCAGGCCAGGGGAGGGGAGGGGAGGGATGCAGGTCTTAGGTCAACGATAGACTGTACAGTTAGACCTACAAATGACATAAAACTGTACATCTGCGTCACACCTTGATATTGAGTTGTCGATGACGCTTCTGCAGAGACCCACAGAGATCATGCAGCCGCGTGTTCTCAGCAGACACCTCCGCCAGCTCGGCAGCCACACCCGTCGTACCCCCCTCTCCCGCGGTTGCTGTCTTCTCCTCTTCTTCTCGGTCCTCTCTCTTCTCTACCCCTGCGGGCACCACTCCTGTCTCCATCCCCACGACGACAGATGTGGAGGAGTTGGTGTCACCGCAGGGTCCCGTCGTCGTGCTATCGGTAGAGAGGACACTCACAGGATCACCCGAGGAGTTGTTAGCCGAGCTGGGGTCATTGTCGTTCACCTTCTTGCCGCCGATCATTGTCTTGCGGAACCGATCGAGCCGGCGCTGAGATCTTCGGGTGGGCAGAAGTGGAATGAGAGACAGGTTCACAATCAATAAGGTCATGTTTAATAATGATTGTACCAAGCAATTTCTGAAGCGACGTACAATAATCCGACAGCACTACTGCGAGATACCTACCGGGAGATTTGTCTGTTTGCCGCACGTCAAGATTCACCAGGAAAGTTGAAATGAACCAATTCTACGAATGTTATATTGATTAATTTCTATGTCACTCTAAATAATGCAGAACCTGTTCAGCTGGTCGTACTGGTCACTGTTATTTTGATTCCCAAGGCAGCGCCAGAGAAAAAGTTCAGTCACTGTCTAGATATTGAGCATGAACATCACATCTACGTATTCAACGCCCTTGGACTCAAGCTGTGGTATATTGCAGAGTCAGAAATTAGCTCGGATTTTTCTCTTCTAGCTACATTTACACAGAGCTTAATTTGATGTTTTGACAGTTACCTTATAATCCGTTATTAATCAAGTTTACTTACATCGTATTCTTATCATCTTATGTGTAGTCAGTTTTAGCTTTGTATACCCTTGAGAAAGTCTGACGACCAGCCTTGAGACACATTTCGTGGGAGTTTGTTTTACTCAAATCTGCATCTTTAGACATTCATTATAAATTAATGAATATCTACGACAATAATTATTTGACTAATTTAAAAGATTAAAATACACTCTGATCACGAAAATCAGATATCAATAATCAATGTTCCGTATAATATTAATTTAAAGCATTTCAAAAATTAATTATAACACCACTGGAAATCCAATAATATTAGTATTAATCTAATTAATCATTATATCACCTTATAACACATGAAATGAATAATTCAGTAATATTTGTATTAATCTATTGACATTTAAATAGTATTAGTATATATTATATTATATTTGATTATGCTTATTAAAGAATGAAACTATAGGTTGCTTCTCTGGTTGAATAGTTGCAAGTAAATTTATTATATAATACCAACGAAACAATTACCACTCGATCTATTTTTGTCTGTAAAGATTAGAGGACTCCCTCCTTACATGCGGCATTTATATTATACATAATTGATTTAACACAAATTCAACCAAAATATCAGAATACTATAAATTAAACGAAAACTCAGAGCTGGTAAATATTTATAACCACGATAAATCAATGCTTATAGCAATCCTAGAAACGTTAAAAAAATAATTTAAGCTTATAAAAATTCTCTTTAAGCAGCTTAACTGGAACAGTTTCAGATTTAGATACTTAAAACAGATGATTTTATTCAATACACATCGTGAATATCGCCGCATATCGCGCAATATCGATATAGTAGCTTATTTGTAATTAAAAACAAGATTCTAGAAAGACATGCGATGACAATCTTCTTATAAGAAGAGTCTGCACGCTGACACGCACTTGTCGAAGGCAGTAAGAACACGGGAGACAATCCGCTTAGAGAAGTGGACACGTTCCCTGAGCTTTTCATCCACCTCTTCCTTGTCCCAGGTGGAGAGCTGCTTGATGAAGGACTCGGCGGACGAGGATACTGGAAATGAACACCACCCAGCATGTTTATAGGAACAAGGACACCGGCCCGATATTAGTCAACTAATTGGAAAGTTGTTGCTTGCTTGCTTGCTTGCTTACCTGATTCGTCTGTATCAGCGTCAAACCGCTGAAGCATAATCAGACAATCTTCGTCAAGCTAGAATAGAGAGAGAAAGGCCAAAGCATATTTCAGAGTAACCATAGAAATTAATCAATATATTTACATGTTTAGAATGGCAACTTAAAATGTTGTGCATATTGAGTTTGTGGTCGACATATTATTATATTAATTTAAAAAATGAAGTATATTCTAACTCATCTATAGAAAAAATAGTAATAACAATTAAAACATATTATATCAATATTGATTTTTTATATCATAGTAATTAATAGTTTATAAAGGATCATTATTTTTGACTACAAACTTGCTTCTTCAAATTGTGACGTCACTTTTTAGGTAGCCAATCTATATTTATAAATTATATATATATATGATAACTTCTTAACATATTATTATAGAAAACATGTAGCAGTGTAGTATTTTTACTTTAGGTCTTTCTTATTATTAAAAATCTGGAAAGGATCTTTATTGCAGAACACAATCTATTTCTTCAAATTGTTACGTCATTTTTTCCCGATAACCAATCTATGCACATAAAGTTGAAGAAATATCTATAGTATGGTTAAAACCGAATGCAGAGTTGAAATTAATAGGTAGCTAGCTAGTTAGCTATACATTAATTTTAATGACAAAAAATAAAGAACTGAATGCTGCCAGAAAAACAAAATCGACGTCTCATATACACATATTATATGGAATTCAAATTAACATGTTAATATTCAAGTTAACATATTATTAACAAGTTAAAATTTGAAGTATAAGCGTTGAAGACTCACGACACCTTTGATTTAGTTATAATTTTCCAGTATTCTTGTATTAATGACTATATTTAGAACGATTTATTTAACAAAACATGTCAATGTAATGCCTAGCCTGCACTGACCTGATTCCAGTAGCGATTAACAATACACAGGAGCTCATCATCCTTCGTCTGGCGCTGCTCCAGCTGCTCAATCCTCTCCCTCAACTCGGAGACCTCTTTCCGCTTGTCCGCGAGGTTCTCCACGAGTTTCTTGTTCTGCAGTTGCAGCACCCGCCTCTCCATCTCCTCCAGAGAGCGAACGTTGGAGAACTTGACGGGCTCATAGCTCGAGAGGAACTTCTTGGCTTGGGGAGGCTGCATGGAGCCGGCCCCCCCTGTCGCGCCACCGTTACCGCCCGATGAGGTACCCCCAGCGCCGACGCCCGTAGAAATGTCCTCGCTCAGGGGACGCTTGGACATGACTGACTACGTGATTCTGATTCCTTGCGTTGTGGCAATGTATCACTGAAAAGAAGATACTTTTAGTCATAAATATGTATATAAATATTTACCGAGCTATTAGGATTTTTGTAAAATGGACCCCTTTTTTCTAACGCACAAAAATGGTACAATTAATCAAACGAACCCTTTCGGGTCGCTAATCAATCGACTGGAACGATGAAAAACAATTATGGTCCGAATCCTCTCTCACGGACTACCAGTCCAACCGCTGGGTTACCGCATCTACCACTGGGCTACCCCGTCCTGAACACGCTATATGTGTACATATACGAACATTGTCAGCATTATCTTGTTGTTAATATCGATCATGTCAAGCTAAAGAAGGAGGAAGTACATCTCATGTGATAACAATTAACAGAGAACACATACCCACAAAGCTGTGGTATAGGTAAATCTATAGTTTTTAGAATGATGGCACATAATTAGTCAAATACAGAAAATTATCGAAACTGGTTATCACTTACTGCAGGAACTTGGTAAAATAAAGAAAGTATTATATTACATATTTCCATTAAAAACGTTGTAAGACAACTAGACGACATAGTTTATTATAAAATGCACACAAATTGCATTTGTATGAATATAATATAAATAGGAAAGCTTAAAACTGTTATGCACAACCAAAAAGGGCTGATACCAGGTACGTATATAAGTATTCAAGGACACTACTAAATCTAAAAATCAAGAAAATTGACATACATTGTTAAATGGACGCAGCCAGCTCTAATATTAGTTTACAAATTAATTGAAATGCTCCAATAAAATATCGTTACAGACCAAAAAGTCATTAAAGTTGAACAGCACTCTACTTTCTGTATAAACAAAGCAAACTAGAAATATGAAGCATTGTGGTACGCGAAAATGAAGAAGCAGAAAAGTACTTTATAACAAAACAAGTTTATTAATAATACAAATATAAACGGCATATATTTCATATAGTAATAATATGTATAAGGGTCGTATGTATGCAAAGGTTAGCTAAGTCCAGCAACTTTATTGGCATAGAGAGAGGTAGAATATCAGCAATCAGTTATAATGTATCTTTATCTAGCTGTAATTGGACAACAAGCGACTGTGACACGACACGATCGGCTAGACAATAACACATTTATTGACCTCCCTTATAGGATCGCCTCGGTATTAGAAATGGATCACTTCACAGAAAGGGTTCATTAGCAGTGTTACGTAATCCACTATATATTATGCATAATAATATGTACTTATATGTAGATACAACTATAATATAGTGTATAGACGCAATACAAAAAATCAAGTGATTACACAAAAAACCGAAGGAAAAAAAACCGACTTAGGGCGAGCGAAGAGTAGAGTGGTCAAAATTTGGTAATACAAAATAGTTGTGTGTTACACGTAAGTATAAACGCATGACACAGGGCAGTAGTAAGTAGAAAGGGGGGGGGGGGCTTTGGCAAGCTAACGAAACATACTTAGGTATTTAAGGGCTAGTAAAAATGAACAATCATACCAAATACTTAGGATAGCAGTGATATAGGAGGGAAATATGAAATATAATAGGTCCGTACGTAGACAGTGATACGTGTAATACATGATGCAATGCAATAAGTCCGGAGAGAATTTATGAATAAAAAGGTCCTTGATCAATAAATCGATATATATATACGGTAGAAAAAAGAGAGACATTATGTCACAATTGGAAGGAAGGAAGAATAAAAAAAAACAGTTTGAGATTTGCATACTGAGAGACAGAGTAATTTTATTTGGGAAAAATTATTGCCTGGGCCTTATAATATGGAGATACATATTACTAACATATTCATGTAAAGTCTAGTATTGCTGTGTTTAATTAAAGTCAGAGAAATAGTTATGTTTATTATCATGAAGGCCCTTAAAAGAGCAAGAAAGGAACACGCAGTACCCAAGAACCAAAATACATATTATGTCTTAATTTACAGTGTAATTACTATTTATCTTGTAGAATATAGAATACCATATAATACACACAATGAGTAGTAAAGAAAACATATAGAATACAAGAGCACACAATTTAGTACATAGATACAAACACCTAATGGAACAATAATATCATAGAAAAATGTATTCTTAAAAAATGAGCATAGCCACCATTTGAGTTAGTAGGCTAAACGAGGGGATAAGAGAAAAAGAAGTGTAAATAACGCAAAAAGGCACAAATAGTAGACATATTTATTGTTAATCAACTAAGTTCACCCTCGGCGTACTATCCAAGCTACAACGTAGGTAACTTTATCATTTTTTAAACAAATTTGCTATTTTTATAAAAAAAAAACTGGAAATAAAGTCGAAAATTAGAGCAGCATTATGTTAGTAAATATACACAATAATAATAGTATGTAGATATAATAAATCCCCAACAAGAAGAATCTAGGAGAGAAAATATACTCATTATAAAATGTAAGGATGTAAAGTTTCCAATGTACAAAATAACTGTGGGTAAATAAATAGAATACACACAAAGTGCCAAAAATAGAAAACTAAATCATTAATCTATATATTTTGCATGAATACACTGTCAACAACCTTTTCTTCTCAAGTTTTAAATTATAATTGAAAAATCTATTAATGGTACCTATATTGACCCCGCTTGTGGATTAAACAATCTTCACTCAGGGTGACCAAAAATAATATATAAGACAGTTACAAAAAAAAATCTTTACACAAACACAGTATAAGCTATAATCATATGAGTTTATATCAATTACGCCTGGATAATAATAATAACAATACAAATACTGCCAAGACAATCAAGAATCAAAAGGAACAGGCTTCAGTCAGGTGTATATCAATATACATAGGCAATGACACACAATAGATTACCGTACTCGACAAACATACAAACAGGAATAAACTATTATGAAGGGTCTTAAAAATAATAGTAATATTAAGCCACATACCAGAATAGTTGTAAGAAACATAGTAATAACTCGGTAGTATCCACGTATCACAATCACCCCCTTTTGTAGGAAGTACCCACATCTGATATTACAAAGTGGAAGGGGTATCTAGGCAGGTAAAACGATAACTAACTGTGCACAAACTGGTACCTAATATTGATTAATTAGTATCACTGAAAAACAGAAGAATAAGAATAACGTAGATCTAGATAATATAAGAGATGATGAAAAAGGAAATAAAATAGCATCGTATCGTATTTTCCCTTTGAACACGTCATGTGGCATCAATATAGCCACTCAAGGTGAAAAGGGCCCCCTATCGTATACTCCTCATTAGGTTACCTAGCTTCTTATAGACAGCCTTTCATTGTTCAATGTTCCAGTAAACAATACAGCTGCTCTTGTACCGCACCGTATAGCTACACAGATAATAATAGCGGGAAACAACCGATAACAGCCTATTTTTATTTTATACCAGCTACGAAACACATAGAATAGTTGGTGAAATTAATATATAGGCAGCGAATTTGTAGGAGTATATCAATAATTAAGATGCGTACTGTGCATTGCAAGCGTTTACGGAACAAGAAACAGGTTGTAACATTCAATTAGCAACATTAAACAGAAAGTGTGCTTTGCAGTATATATATACTACATTCGGATCTATAGATAAACAACGTACAAGAGAAAAAAACAAAAAATTGGAAGACGACGTGAATATATGTCTTGACTAGCAAATCAGTGCATTAACATTACAGAAAAAGAGAAAGTAGAAAAATAAAATAAAATAAAGAAATAGAGCCCATTTAGCAGGCAAGATTTATAACTGATTTTAATGACCGACTCAAGGCATTGAATACATTATATTATTATTGTAACAACTGATTTCAAGTTTGGTAAGATAAAATAAAATAAGGATTGTTCCATTTAATTCGATGACACAAAGTCAATACATGAAAGTCTAGGTCGTTGTAAAAGCTACTCATTGGAGTAATAAGTAATTTCATATCAATTAAAACAAGCTGGAGAATATATTTGGTCAATCAAATTTGAGAGTAGAAAATCCGTATACAGCAGGAGATGGCTTTCGAATTGTCTTAAATCACTTCTTACTGCGTCGCTTCTATATACAATACATAATTTGCGAATTTCCAGAAAATAAAATAGCCCATAAATTGTGTTTCGGAAGCAAGGAACTCTTTCGCCGATGAGCATAGGAAGACAGAGCGAGGAAAGAGGGTATAGGGAGGGGCCGGGGCGCTTTCATGGAGAGCTCGAGACATTACCAAGATCATGAATGATAGTTACAGTGAGAGTAAAGTATTAGTTCTGATAACCTCAAAAGGAGCGACTACATTTCCGATGTACGTAAAAGAATAGGCGGTTGTTGTCTAAGTAAGTAAAGAATAATATTACATATCCGATGTCTAAGATTGGTGTATATTAATAGTCCTCTGATTCTAAGCAAGCAAAGTTATCGGACAATCAATCAATTGTTGACGGTCCCGGGGAAGAAACCGCCCCCACCACCCACGCCCCGCCTAGAAGGGGGCAGAGGGAGGGGCGCGGCACCAGTGGGCGCCGACCCCGTGTCCATGTCCTCGAACTCATCGGCGGTGATGAACGGGGCGGCGGCAGCGCGTCCTGGCCCCAGGGGATTGTGGACCCCCATGTCCCCTGGCAATGGAATCAACTCGGTTGAGCCCAGAGCCATGTTTCCCATCAGAGCTGGCGAGCTTAAAGGGAGGAGGAGGAGAGCAGTGGTATCATACAAATAAACTTCGTTGTGCCCGGCCGTCGTGTCTTAAATTCTATAAAATTAGAATAAAAAGCAATTTAACATGTTTAACAACTTCAACTATTCAACTGGGTATTACTTAGCCAGGGCATTTGATTTATGAATTAAGATAAAAATCGATTAAAAGCTCTCTTTTGAAAGGAATTTACATTTAAATCTTCCATAATATCCGTTTGACTCACCTGCCAATGGACACCCCGCTACGCCTCCGCGGTCGACACTCATTGGGCACAGAGATCCAGGGCTCATTGAACATCTCAATGTGTATCTTGGGATCCACGTAGGTGAAGCCCTCAAAGACCGTCATACCGCTGGGGGAGAGGGGGACCCCGTCATCCGGCGACTCGACGGGGTTCTCGCGCGTGAACTTGGTGTCGAAGAGGCTGACGTCCGTGTCCGACTGGAGGCAGGGCTTGAAGGGCGGTTCTGTCTCGCGGTTGAAGACGCGTGCCCAGTTGGTCGTGCGGAAGAAGCTGTGCTGCCTAATTTGCTCGGCATCCGGGGGCCCGGCACCGAGGCGGTCACGGGCGTTCTTCTTCAGGAGCTGGAGAGGAGCAGGGAAGTGAGAAGTTACAAGAGACTGCGCACGGTACAGGCACACACATTTTATGGAAGTTATAAATGCATAACAGATTTCGGAACAAGAGATTAATATTTGAGAAGAGGTTAGGGTTCTTTGTGAAAGGGAAGATTGTCACAAAGCATTCTACCTACCATCAGAGTTTTGTTCAAAATAAAACTTGCTGATTACTAATTTAACAAACTAATAATTACAGCATGTCATAATATAATTGGAAACTAATTTGAAAGACGCTTTTTATAGGCTTGCTTGTAGCTACCCGTTTTGCGTAACAAAGAGGTGTCATTCTTTTTGGCACACAGGCCGTACATTTTCAGTGCAAAAATAAAAAAAGGTGCATAGCATACCCCTTTGAGGAGATTTCTAGCCTCAAAACCGATATAGGGAGGTAGATTGAAGCGTCCCCGAAGGATCTATAAAAAGAAGGCAACACATAAAATACATAAAACATACAAAGTAATACACAAAATAATTTACCAATTACGACAGCTAGCTGAGTTATATAAGACACCTAAAATCCAGCTAACTCACCTTTTCTATTGTCTTCTTTCTGTTCTCTCCTCTGAAGGGGGGCTGATTAAATGAGTACAAAAGAATGACAACACATAAGCATAGGCATGAGAAGATAGGCCAAGCAAAGAGCCCGGGGAATAACAAGCTGTTCCAATGGACTTACCCCGCCAGTGAGCATGTCGTACATCAGAGTTCCAAGACTCCACCAGTCCACCGCTTTTCCATGACCTTCGCGGATGAGAATCTCAGGGGCCCTGAAATTGGTACACCAACATGTAGCAACAAGAAACGACGACTCACTCTATAAGGAAGCTTTGCAAAACACAAGTAGACACAGGGTACTCTCGCTGGCGGAATAGTCTAAAAATAGAATGCCACTACTTGCTTGCAGCTTAAATCAGAGCATATTTTCTACATTTCGTTTGAAAATATTTCACTAAAACTATTTAAGTGGATAGAAATTTTATATTGCATTTAAAAAATGATTGTGTCATATTTGTTAAATGATTGCCATGATCGTAACATAATTAAGAATGTTCTGTCGCCTTTAGTTTTACGAAAACATTCCCAATTAACTGTTCAGGATCTTCTCATGCCGACATAATTCTTCTCGATGTCTCATTTTGACTTACGATCCCGGCCTAGTGTGTCCACTTTCGCAATTCTGCTTGGTATGATGCCTTTTCGTACGCTGTTCCACGTTCATGGAATACTTTACCTCCGATAAATTCGTAATATTAGGGACTTGGATACTTTCAAGCATTCCCTTCAACTATTTATTTTCAATTGTTATTATCAATATCACTCAGCTTTTGTGCTTAAACTGCTAAATACCTAATCATAATATAATCAAAACTTCAAGAAAATACTTTTCACAAATTTGTAAACAATTGAAATAACTGTTGAAATGGAGGGCCTTTGATTGGATGACTGAAGCTTTTGAATTAGATCAGATGCTTATATATGTATAGTATACTGTGATAATTAAACTAGATTATTGCAACCAAACTAATCGTTAATAATGGCAGTTTAAAATTAGTTTAACACTGTTTATATGAAAATAAGAGAAACACACACAAGCCGATGCTGTATTGATTTATTAAAATCTTAAATTTTCGTGGTGCAACTGTTTATATGGCAAAACAAATATATTATGTTGGTGTAATAGCGTAGTAACCCTCAAAGTAACTGACTAAATTTTACAATTTATTTAAACTGAATTAAAAACAAATCCGAAAGGTAAAATATAGTGCTATTAATAGATCTTGCTACAAACTATAATTAAACCAATGTAGTTTTGTAAATATGCTATAACATAATATATCATATTATTTATAATATTATGAAAATTATACTATTATTAGGCGAAAATAAAGGCACCCCCCAAAAAAAGTAAAAGGCAAACTAGCTAAAATACGAAATTAAGCTATTTAAAGAATGCCATATTTTGAGATATGATGTAGCTGAGAATTTCCAATGTAACATCTGTAAATTGATATGTTAACGCTTGATACCTGATCCGGATTAATAGAACAGCACTGAATGGATGCCTGAATGGATTAACTCCTACAGTTCACCATAATATAATGAATCACTCAAAAAGCTGAGCCTAAATAATACTACCTAAAATGTGCGTACATAGCAGAAATATTATAATGACAAACTAAAGTACGACAATTTCATTTATCATCATTACAGAAAATTGGTACCTATATAATCGAGGTTTACTTTGGATTTGACAAATTAATAATGAACGCTTTAAAACTCAATTAAGTAAACAATAGATCTCAAGAAATCGACGTAAAATATTTCAACAGATTTGAATATGATACTGTCATAATTAAAGTATTAGATAATATTCAAAGTAAAATTATATATAATATGTTTTCTGGTCATGCATTTAATGGCAAAAGGAATAGTCTTAATAGCGTTTGTTACAAAATAGTTATTCTAGTTATAATACAGGCTGATATTGATACTGATATATATAGAGAGGAGATAATAGTTGAAATAAGCATGAAAAGCATACAAGGATAAAATATGAATGAAGAATTAGTTAATTAGATAATTATACTGGATTAGACATACCTACCTATGTATCATGATATTACTTGCAAACCTAATTGAAACAAAGATAAATCCTTAATTCTAAATTTATGAAATTAAAAGATATCACAACCTACAGTATAGAATCACAACCTGCAGTATAGAATCACAACCTGCAGTATACTGTATAGGATCACAACCTGCCGTATAGGATCACAACCTGCAGTATAGAATCACAACCTGCAGTATAGAATCACAACCTACAGTATAGAATCACAACCTGCAGTATACTGTATAGGATCACAACCTACAGTATAGAATCACAACCTACAGTATAGAATCACAACCTGCAGTATACAGTATAGGATCACAACCTACAGTATAGAATCACAACCTGCAGTATAGAATCACAACCAACAGCATAGAATCACAACCTACAATATAGGATCACAATCTACAGTATAGGATCACAACCTGCAGTATATGATCACAACTTGCAGTATAGGATCACAACTAACAGTATAGGATCACAACCTGCAGTATAGGATCACAACCTGCAGTATAGATAGGATCACAACTTGCAGTATAGGATCACAACCTGCAGTATATTACTTACGTTTTAATCTCGAAATTGTTACTATCTGCATCAGTAAGAAAGAAGTATGAGATTATAAGCTGCCATTGATCTGTATAGTCTGTACATTTTTGCATGTTAGCAACATATTTTTTCATTAATAAGCAAAATGGCGTGTTCTCTTATAGCAGAGTACCCTACGATACACTATGAATATATTAGTAAAGGCGAAACTGTAATTTCTGTACAAAGTCTAAAATAACAGTTAAATATCGACAAATATCAACATCCGGGAAGTTGACGCCGTCATTATACCTAGTCTTTTTACTTTGTTGTAAACAATGAAATAATATTTTGTTATGGTATAAAAACGAAATATACAGCAACTTAAGTATAAGACCACTTTATTATTATTAAATGTAAAAAACGTTCTGAACAACATAAAAACGAAAAGTACATACATAAAGATGACTGAAAAAAAAACCTGTCGGAAATTTAAAAATCTTTTAAGATGCTCTAGTTTATAATACCGAAACTAAATAAAGTCTTAACATAACCAACTAAAAGACAAGTTTCTTGACTTTGCTTTAACAGAAATTGTTAAAATATGTAAAGTACATTAATACGAGTATAAAAAGCAATTAAAACATATGAATACCTTTTTTAAATTTGAACTAAAACAGAACACCAGAACATGAAAATATTATTAGAAAGAAATCTTCAAAATAGACTAATTCAAATGAAAAAAGTATAATTTCAAGTATAACTATTTATCCAAATCAATAAAAAATGCCTTGAATTTCTACTTTCTCGAGAATTTCAAAGAATTATGTAAATAATAAAATTTACTTAATAGTCCAAAGAAACTAGTTCAAGATATCTAATTCGGGCCATGAATGACTCAATTTATACTATATAACTAAGTGCAGAAGACGACAGAAGCACAGGGGGGAGGAAGCTTACATATACTCAATGGTGCCACAAAAGGTGTGCGTAAGGCTGTTGTAGTCTACACGCTCCTTCGACAGGCCAAAGTCCGTGAGCTTTACATGGCCCTGCTTGTCCAGGAGGATGTTCTCCGGCTTCAGGTCACGGTAGATGACACCCAGGCTGTGCAGGTGACCAATTGCCAGCACAATCTCGGCCAGGTAGAAGCTGTTGGGAGGAGGTTTGGTCACAAGTTACAAAATAATATAATATATATTGACGTCAAAACATTCCAACATTCCAACTTAAGAATTGACAAACCACTTTTATTATTATTTAAAAAAACCTACAGTGGTAATCAGCATCTTACGTGTCATAATCAAAGACGTTTAAATATACTACCTAGACTAGACCCACGCCGACATATCTGTAATTTCGGTTTCGAATCGATTTTTTGTTTGGTAGGCAAAATAAACAAATTTACTATCTTTCATAGTATAAACGGTCGATTTTCAAACGGGAAAATGTACCTGATATAAAATACTGATATGAA
>JAYRBW010127935.1:0-10349 GCA_036023295.1 Invenusta paracnida | reverse complement strand
CTTTTTTATTGATTTTCTTGCTCTACGAAGCATTTTAGTCGTTTTTTTGGCATTATATAGGTATATAGCCAGTACTATAATTACACCATTTTAAATAAAAATGTTAAATGACCGTTATCCGATAATACATGACTTAAAGACTTGTGTAAATTAAACGTTTTTATTGCTGTATAGGAGCAGAAAATAAGAAGGGTTACAATCTAAGTAATTCATTTCCGATTCATTTTCATGCTTTACGAATCATTTTAGATTTTCTTTTAGCTTTATTTAAAAAAAATAAAAAATAATGTTAATAACTAATTATGCATATAGTAATAATGAATCGTTTATTTGATTCATCTGTCGTAGTGGCTCTTCATCCAAAAATGCGGAAATCAGCACTTTAATGTTTACTAATATCTACATTTTAAGAGTAATGAGGTATTAGTAAAAGTTGGAAATACGTGCATGGACACAAAATATGACTACATAATGTCATTTATTTTTCGGTTAAATTATCTGCAAGTCATATAAAATACATTACATGGAATAACTTGGTCATTTTACGTCGATTTTATATTAAATCAGTCATTGATTGCAAGTCGTTTGCTTAGTCGTTGGTTTAGCCACGCTCATGACACTGTGGACATATTATTTCAGTGGAAAACCATTTCTAACTGAAGTTTACTTAAAATGAGCGTACATAATGTGCGCTATATCAATGAAACCTAATTATAAAGAAAGTGACATTTTTAAAAAATGAACAATTTTGACGTAATGAATATCTTTTCGTTGTGCGATATTTCACATGCTTAAACTAAACACATTGTTTAACGAATTTTACGTTAGTTAATATGTTATGTATGATTTACGTTTATATTTAAGTTTTCATGTGATGCAATGTTTCTAAATAATAACTAACTTATTAATTATCGTTTATATTTAGTGACATCGACCTGTATCCAGCCCAGAGACTTAATTGTATACACATCATTCCATAATTCAATTTTATCAATTTTTGTCAGTATGTTCTAAATACAAAACATAATTTAAGACGATTAAAATATGAATCAGTATTAATAACATTTTGTGATATTAACGAAATTTAAGAATAACTGTCTGAAACTCAAACCCTACACACATCAATACATATGTACGCATGTTATGAGTTTATATTCTAATGATGGTTGTATCGCAGCATATGTTCAGTGCTTAATTCAGTGTCCGTGTAAAATGATGCCTCACAATAACAAAAAACGTCCACTAAACGAAAATATGAATTATTGAATTGTAATACGCCTTCATAGTCTCATATGTCAAAAAGAGAGACACTATAATCAAGTAAAATAAATGATATGTCAATACACGCAAAATATATATGAAAGAAATAGTTTGAATTTCGTAGAAAAAAGCCTATAATAAAAGCGTTACTAACAGGTTAAACATAACTTTTTCGATGTTTTATAGCTAATGCGTATTTCTCGAAAATCTATCTTTCCTTCTCTGGATTCATTTTTAAATTCTCTACTAAAACATATGTTTACCTTATTAAAAATGGCGCAAATCTTTAATTTAACTCATTCAATAATTTCCTTTGTCTTGAAGCCGTTTCGCTTTTCATAAACATTCTTGCCCTCGATCCTATTTTAGATTATATATCGTTTAAACTCCAAAATGATGATAATCTTCCAACAATAAATATGGAATGCTTTTTGAAACTTATCAAACTCACTTCTATAAAATATTATCTCTCTTTTATTAGTCATTATTTTAAAAGTAAAACACATTTGATTTTGATAAAAGTAATCCACTATCTCCTGAGCTTAAATTTAAATGTATTGTGATTATTAAAAGCAAATTCATTCCAACTGTTTCCTGTGTACACATCTCAAGTGTGAGTTAGATGAGTTGATGTTTGATAATCGATTCTTCCGTCATCGTTCTTTTTAATTTGTGGGTTTCCTTTTTAATTTTCTTCCCCCTTCCATCAAATTCGCTTATGCATTTTAAATTAGTGTGTTCCCACTCGTGATGTTCTAGTAACTAGATATGTTTAAAATGTACTTTTTAATCGACACATTTAAATTTTTCATTTCGTTATTTTTCATTTATTTTTCGCTGGTACAGGGTATATTTCTTAGAACTGATCACGTTTACAATTGTGAACACATTGATGAAATAATTAAATGTTTTTTCTCCTCTCTCTCTCAATTTTGCTTATTCCAAATCGTGTCTTGATAAAGCTGCCCTCTTTCAATTGAGTTTTTTAATCATAGAATTACTCCAAAATTAAAATACAATTTGAGTTCCTGCCTTTTGCACCTGTCCTAAAATCCACCAGTCTAGATAGATACCCTTTAAAATACTTTAGATATGTTTGATTTTGAATTTTCTTTAATAATAGTCTAAACAAATAACTTAGTCTCTAATGCTACAAACATGCAAATAACGCTGGCGTGTATTGAATTAATTGTAAAACTGTAGAAAAGTGTACATTTTTGTGAAACCATCAGTGATAGTTCAAACCGTATTAAAAACACAAGACTAAAAATGTGGATTGTAATGTTAATAATAATGGTACTTTTATGCTTGAGTTCAGCTCCGGTCATTCCATTGATTTTAACTCATCTAAACTTGTTTATCGTAATTATAACATAGTTACTAGAAGCTAATTGCAATTGAAGCTGATTATTATAAATCTAAAGAAAATAATTAAATGATTTGAAATATTGGTTTCTCCAATGTTAGTCATTATCTTGCCTCCAAGTTAATCGATTTTAATTAAATGTCTGTATCGCCAAGTTCCAGTACTTACACACCAGTTTTGCCATTGTTAATTTTATTTTTTTTATTTCTCTTATTTTATGCTTTATTGCACTTTCATGTAATGTTGATGCAAACGAGTAGTTATTTTTTCGTCCAATATCGCTCTTCCAATCGTCCATTTAATTCATTTTTAGCTCTGTATACTATCTCGATATCTCTTTATTTCTATATTATAATATTATAAATTATATACTTTTCAAATACATTATAATATCGTTCTTTATTCACTTACATTTTTTAAATTACAACAAAAATGACATATATATTTAATCGTGTTCCAAATAACTAAAACATAAGTATATTATATTACAATATATATTTACTCATAACCCATGAACAATAATAAATAATAAACACATAATTTTTAATTTATAGTCCACAATATGTCCAATGTTAAATTCTTTTTTCTCCTATTTCCAAAATATGTTTTAAATAACGTACAATTGTTCTATTATCTCTGTTGTAAACGTTATATCTTAATCGTAATAATGCGAAGTAAATGTCCCTAACGTCCTTGTTTTGTCCAATTATTTAAATAATCGCAACCATTCAAGTCGATTTAGCGTAATGTTATATTAGTGCGCTAGAGTACGTTGACTTGATCAATATTCTATGAATTATATGTTTAGACACTATTGACTACTTAATATTAGACGAGATGATGCCATTTAGCTATTCACAAACATTCATGCCATTGAACCCAATTTTGTATTGCTTAAACTCTAAAATTATGATAATCTTCCTGAAATAAGTATTGAATGCTTTTTGGAACTTTTCAAATTCGCATCTATAAATTATTATTTTTATTTTAATAGTCGTTTTTTCTACAACAAAACATTTTATTTTGATATATGTAATCCGCTATATCCTGACTTTGCTTACTAATTCATTGTGCATATTAAATGTGAACTCATTTAAAACTTGTCTGGTATACAGCCTTCCTTATGTGTACTTTAGATATTTTGCTGTCCTAACGATTGTTCCGTCATCGAGTATTGCCTTTTCAATTATCTTTACCCGTCCATCATATTCTTTCATGTTAATAACTTGTATTCTCACTCTTAATCACTAAATATGTTTAAAATTTATTTTTTTAATCGTCACGTACAAATTATTTCCTTTGTTTTTCTTCATTTAATTCTAGTTGGCACAGGGTATATTTCTTAGAACTCTTCAAGCTTACAATCATGAAAACATTGACGAAAAAAATGAGATTTTTTTACATGTCTATCAAAGTTTTAATTCAAAATCGTGTATTGATAACGCCACGTTCTTTTAAATTAGTTTTTCATCATAGAATGACTCCAAAACTACAATTTTAAAATACCATTTGGCTAAAATGTATGCTATTTTGGATGTTCATGTAATGTTGATTTAATTTTGTATTTATTTTGTATCTAATACCGCTCTTTCAATCGTCCAATTCATGTTTAGCTCTGTATCATATCTTGATATCTCTTTATTTCAATCTAAACTATATATTAACAGATTTTTCATTATTGATTTTAACTATACATTTGATTAATTTATGTACTTTTTTCTTTCTTGTGTTTAAACTTTAATTAATTGTTTTTCTATTAGTCATTTGTAACAAAATGGCTTTGTATCAAATAGTTATATATATGTTTATTTAAATATTATTACCTAATTATGGTTTCAAGGTGAGACCGAAATGTATTTTATAAAATAAATAATATGTAATGTATGTGTGTGATTTCATTATATTTTATGCTAGTAATCTATGAGTACCAAACGTTATCAAATATACTATGAATTACATTAGCAAACATATGTGTGTATGTTTGAAAAAACATTCAACATATTGAAGGTACAACCATGTAACATATTCACACAACATCTAAAAAGGACCGCTTTATTACACTTTTACACACAAACGACATTTTCTAAATATAGATAACTGGAAATATTTTGTGGACGGAATTAGAAAATAATTTAATACAAAATTACATTTATAACTACAATAAACTAATTTTAATAAATATATTACAATTATGATATATGAGTTATTAAAATCTGATTCACAAAATATGTTATATTACAAATAATGTTTTAAATTCCGACATAACATACCAATTTTAGGTTGAGCACATGTTTAAATTTAAACATTATTGTATGTGAAAATATATAAAGCTAGTTTGATATAAATGTAATATTTGTAAATTATGGATTAATATGTGCTATTCAAAAAGTAATTATTTTAATTATCTTCCGTACATCTCAGAAATAAATCATTGTAAACATATTCCATTTTAAATTGTATGTTTTTTATTTTAATTATACCTACAACTAACACAGCTAGTTAAAGTTATGTACAACTCATGTCAAATAGTAAAAGTGTTATTCTAATGCATCATTAAAATAAACACATACGTTTGATGCAGCGTCTGGATACTTCTTTTACGTATCCAATTTTGCAATGACATCCTTCCATATGTCTGTCACAAACGGTGTTCTGTCCACATGTGCTACAACCATTATAAAGCTTTACACCATTTCCATTAAATTATTTCTTGCATTGACAACCTTTCTAAGCCAAGAAAATTGTATTCTTTCCGCAATTAGTTCAGTTCCGACAATGGTTGACTCTGTATTCTTTAAAGCCAATAAGACATTGACACTAACTTGGTGAAAAGACAACTTATTCTAAACATAAATGATATTTACATAAAATGTCTTCGAAAAATGCATTATTTCATATTTATATTATCCTTATATATACTATTAATACAAGTCAGACTAAATGATGCACAACCAATTTTTTAGTCACACATGTGAGTAATATACGTGTAGCTTCATCAATTATAATAATAATGACATCAAAGATGCAAGTTTTTTATAAACAATACCATATAGCATTTAAGGTACAAAATAAATTATGATATTCACAAAAATATACCAACAAGGCATTGTCTTATTACATTTCTACACACAAACTTCTTGTTAACACCGAAGACAAGATGTCCAAATATATACAACATAAATGTACATAAAACAGTATTTTAAATGTCAAGCTATAACAGACTATTATAGGTAAACGTATTATAATTATGATATACGGGTTATAAAATTGAATTCGCATAAAGGATTATCGAAATAACGACATCACATACCAATATTTAAGATTAAACAAATGTATTTTAATGCATTTAATTATCTACCGTACATCTCACAAACGGCTCATTCTAAAACTATCGTGTTTGTATTTTAATTATACCTACACCTTACACAGGCTATTTTGAAGTGATATACAAATAATGTAATAACTAAAGGACTATTCTAAAACATAATTAAAATGAACACATTCGTTTGATGCAAACATTATTTTGGTCTTCCACGAATCCATTTTTGCACTGGCATCCTTCGAGGTGTCTGTCGCATACGGTGTTCTGTCCACATGTGCTACGATCAATGTAAACCTTGACACCATCTCTGTCAAATCCTTCTTTACATGTACAACCTTTCTTAGCCGTTCATATCGTAATTTACATTAAATAATGTAAAACGACTATAAAACATCATTGACAAGAGCTCATACGTTAGTGTAACTAATGTCTGGATCTCACGTAAAACCAGATTTACAACGGCATCCTTTTTGAGAGCTGTCACAATACGTGTTTGCGCCACAACTTTAACAATCATTGCAAAATGTAATTTTTACCAATAGAGAATTGCAGGGGTATTCAGCTGATAGTGGATGACATTTGGCGCTTGAATTGTGTATCCTGTATAATGTAATAGTCAAAGTCATGCACATAAAGATTATGTAAAGCTTCAACACGATTACAATTCATAAATACTTATGTGTTATATGTATATCAAGGAATTCATTAAATCCAGTATTTGTGGAAATAAAATTATTAATGCATAATAAATAAATATAATCGGATGAGTTTACATTTGATAAAACTTTTGTTTTTGTCTGATTTAAAAAAAATATAAGATACATTTAATAACTCGAAAGTTACCCATTTATTTGTGAAACATGATTAAAGTGTAGTTATAGTAATACTATTTAAAACTTATTTTTACAAAACATTTTTTTTTAGATTGCGCAAGATGCATTATTTAATCCTCAATTTGGAGCTCTAATCTCTCCACAATTTTCGTTCCTATCACCAGTCAGTTTATCTGTTATCCATAGAATTCTTAAATGTATGAAGTTATGGATTAAAAGTTTAGTTTATAAATCGTATTTTTTGATACATTTTAATAATATGTACTGCAATGATGCATGTATCAGAGTTCAATGTTAAAACCTACTTTTGGATGATCAAAATCAAAATATTGACCTAGGGATCATCCATATATTATCTATCAATTGTTGGTCAGGCTTTTGCTATATTTGATTAATGTATATACATGTTGAGCAGTAATAATGCTATAATCGTTAACTTCATTCTGTGATTACACGTGTAACTGCATTAACTTAATCATTCAGCAAATGCGGTTATTAAAATCGAATTTGCTTAAAGGATTATCGAAATTACGACATCACATACCAATATTTAAGGTTGAACAAATGTATTTTGAATTTAAACATTGTTGTGCCCAAAATATAGCTTCTATATGCATTATAAATGTCATATTTGTAAATATTGGTTTAATATGCGCTATTTAAAAAGCAATGCATTTAATTATCTACCAGTACATTTCACAAACGGTTCATTCTAAAACTATCGTGTTTGTATTTTAATTATACCTACGCCTTACACAGCTATTTTGAAGTGATATACAAATCATGTCAAATAATTAAAGGAATATTCTAAAACATAATTAAAATAAACACATTCGTTTGATGCAAACATTATTTTGGTATTCCACGAATCCATTCTTGCACTGGCATCCTTCGAGGTGTCTGTCGCATACGGTGTTCTGTCCACATGTGCTACAATCACTGTAAACCTTGACACCATCTCTGTCAAATCCTTTCTTACATTTACAACCTTTCTTAGCCGTTCATCTTGTATTTTGCATTAAATAATGTAAAACGAATATAAAAAATAATTAAAAAGTGATCATACGTTAGTGCAACTAATTTCTAGATATCACGTAAAGCCTGATTTACACCGACATCCTTTTTGAGAGCTGTCACAATACGTATTTGCGTCACAACTTTAACAATCATTGCAAAATGTAAGTTTTATCAATGGAGAATTGCTGGGGTCTTCAGCTGATAGTGGATGACATTTGGCGCTTGAGTGGCAATGAATTTTGCATCCTGTAGAATGGATTAGTCAACGTCATGCACATAAAGACTATGTAAAACTTCAACACGATTACAATTCATAAATACTTATGTGTTATATGTATATCAATGAATTCATTAAATCCAGTATTTGTGGAAATAAAATTATTAATGCATAATAAACAAATATAATCGGATGAGTTTACATTTGAAAAAGCTTTTGTTTTTTGTCTGTTCAAGGGAATAATTTGTATGTAATGTGTTGGATTTAAAAATATATAATATACATTTAATAACTCGAAAGTTACACATTTATTTATGAAACATGATTGAAGTGTAGTTATAGTAATACTGTTTAAAACTTATTTTTACAAAATAACTTATTTTAGATTGTGTAAGATGCATTATTTTATCCTCAATTTGGAGCTCTAATCACTCCACAATTTTTGTCCCCATCAGCAGTCAGTTCTTCTTTTATCTATATAATTCTAAAATGTATAAGGTTATGGTTTAAAAAGATAATAATATGTACTGTAATGATGCATGTATCGGAATGCAATGGTAAAACTTACTTTTGGATAATCAAAATCAAAATATTGAACTAGGGATCATTCATATATTGTCTATCAATTTTGGGTCAGGCTTTTCTTATAAGTGATATACATATATATATGTAAATGTAGAGCAGTACTAATGCTATACTCTTTAGCATCATACATGAATACACGTGTAACTGCGTCCACTTAATCATTCATCAAAATATGCAGAAGTGTGAGGGGTTAGGTTCGGAGGTTAAAGAAAAGAAAAGTCTAAGTATTGTGTAAACAATGCATAATAATTTAATTGATTCAAATTATTTCAATGACATATTATCGAATCACTCTATTTATGGTCGAATTTGTAATGTTACAAATGCGTAACTTAACATAGAGTTAATCGGAAATAATTACAGTTTGGTTTAATCCAACATGATTTTCTGTATACCGTGTTGTTTTATTTTCACTTACATAATATAAATTTTCGCTTTTATTTCGTTAAATAGTGTTATGTAAAATTTGCATTGCTTTTATTGATAACATAACATATAAATTTTAGGCAGAAAACATGTTTCCCGATAAATCGCTAATATCGTTCAAAAGGCTGACACAAATGGAAATAAATAGAAACATAAACAATTTTTCATCGAAATTGAAACCGTTTAATAAGAATCTAGAAAACGTGTCTATAGTTAATCGTTAAAGCAGTTTGGTATTTAACGCTTGCCGATTATATTGAGAAAATGAGTTGTTAAATGCAATATAGCGTGACTTATTATCGGTCGAACAGGCCTATTCTATTTAGCATTAATGACTAGAGCTGTTAATATCTCCAAGCTAATTGCTGACGCTCTTGTTTTTAGCTTGACAATGCTGTAGCATCGTCTAACTGTTACTATTTTTATTTTCGTCAGCATATTATATTGATATTTACGTTTAATCGGAAAATAAAATTACTACATATAATTTATATTTTATGTTATCAATAAAAGCTGTACAACAGTCTTTCTTTACAAAATGTTTGTCTTCAAAGTGCAAGTTCAAAACAAAAGTACACATTGTACCTATAGTAAAATTTGTAAAATTAAAGCAACATGAAATTATATCAAAGTATAGCGGACGATTTCATTGTGCAAGATGTGTTTTGGTTTATTTTGAAAAACATTTCCATTTTCAAGCAATCATACTAAAATCTACAAATTTGCGTATAACTCACATTATTTAGATAATATGGAATTGGTTAGAACATTTATGTATCACATGAACGATGCCTAATTATAAAAGAAAATGTTGCACTATTTCACGATTTAATAAATAATTTGAAATTGTTGATTTACATTATATTTTTAAAATTTTTCGAATATAGTAATAATTTGGAAAAACATGTATTTGATATCAAAACATAAACGACAACATCGTAAAAACGAGCTCCTTAAAAATAAAGATAAACATGATTTGAATGATACAAAGTACAGCCATTACATAAATTGAAATAATGATGCCACCAATAATGCATTGTTACACTGCTCGCTGTTTAAAATTAAAACAAATAGGACAAACATATTTCTAAACAAAACTATTGACATAAGAACAATTTTATCAAACGCAATGAAAACCACGTGAATACAAAAGTAGTTGTTTTAAGAAAAACATTTTTTATAACATAATAAAAAATAGAATGTATACCAATTGCCACGATTTTCATTTTTCAATATTTTTATTAAGTTTACGGTTGAGACATATGTATGTTCCAATTTATCTAAAATATATGTATGCATGTTAAACACAAGCTTTAAACTTAT
>JAYRBW010127924.1:0-16332 GCA_036023295.1 Invenusta paracnida | reverse complement strand
TGCCTAAAACTTTTGTACAACATAATCTGTTTAACTGCTGTCAGTTTTTAAAACATTATTTTGCAAAAGCTTTCGGGCATCAACATAGTAGTATTGAACTGTATACAGAATCAATACGAGTGAAATCTCTGTTATAAAATATGATAAACACCAAAGTTTCGATTAAATTTAAGAGCACTCGAAAAATTATATTTAAATTTATTAGGAAACGTGAAGGTTATTTTGTTGTTTCATTTTGACGTCACTTTTTTTCAATACCTATGCGGGGACGAGTAGCATTCATCAGATTCTTCGTCGACATCTCCTGTACTATACTTTTCGATAATATAATGAAATTTGATACTCTACTCCAAAGAGTTATTATCCATTGTGTAATTACTCTATGCCCTACTCCACACTTATAATATGCTCATCATAGAAATGCTCATGTTCTACTGAACAATTTATAAATAAATATCCTTTGTCATAAAATATATTGTCATATCCTTTGTATAAAATCATTGATTGATTAATTATTGAATGACGTTAAATAAAAAATAAAATTTATAGATTAGGTATAGCTTCGATAACATGGATTTTTATCGTAACTGGAGAGTCTGTCCAGGTATAACTTTTACAATGACTCTTCGATAACTAAGGTCGTATATTTTAATAAATATGGATATATTTGAATATTTGGATAACTTTTAATTTTTTGCTATGATGGATAAGCTTTAATTTCTTTGTAATTAAAGTGATTATCATAGAGTAATTAAACTATCAATACTCTATGGTGATTATAGTTTCTAGATTTGCTTTACTAAAACGACGTTTATAATAGAATGGTCAATAATAAGACATTGTCTAAAATCAATAAAATAATTATTATTGAACAGTGGAAGAATAATTTTTTATGATATATATTTTAGATTCTATGGATTGTTATACCGTGGTGTGAGTGACGACCGTCCTGTCGAAAGAATTTCTCATTGAGTATTTGATGCACAGGTTAACTAGTAAAATATATATTATTCTATGTTTTCCAATCGCATCGAAGACTAATTATATATGATAGGTTGAAAACATAGAAATTAATCAATATGTTCAATGTATATAATGTATATAATGTACAGATATATAGTATGTCAATATATACAAAGTGAAATAAATATCTAATGGTTAAAAATATATTTCTGATATGTATATATATGTATAAACGGAAATATAACTATGGTAGGAGAAACAAAAATAAAAGTAAAATAAATAAAACGTATATACAACTGGTTGTGTCTCTATTTTTATTAAATAAAATGAAGTTGTGAAATATAGTTTACTAACATAATTTCTTGCTACTGATGTTGTTGTCAAGACAGTACCATCTACATGATTTTCGCCTTAATTATAAGTTTGTTGGTATAGCCTTGAGTTTTTTGCTGCTGATGTTCGAAAATTTGCAATTGATCTTATTCTACACACCAATATTGAAATTAGTTTCTAAACTGTATATCAATGGTTAAAATGATAATATTTTATTGATTTGTTTAGATTAAATTACATTTGAAATTCAACGAATTGGATTATGACTTGTTCAGTTGTCATAGCTTATTCTGAAGCGAAGACAAATTTGAATATTTTTTTCGTTAAAATCTTCTCTAACTTTTATCTATCTAGTGAGCTACGTTGTATATTTTAGCTTTTTGGAATTGTATTTAAAAGAAGTTAAGAAAGCTTTAATTAGCTAACTCTTTAGATAGCCTACAGTATAGAACTCATATTGCGTTAAACAACTTATATTTTACAGCCGAGTGTTTATAATTATGGAATCTCTTCGCTCAGCTGATATTTCTGAGCGTATATTGTCATTGAGTACCGATAATTTGATGTCATCAATGCAACCTGAAAATGAGTTTCCGAAAAAATCATCAAAGGTGGAGGATTTAAATAAGTTTGGGAATCAAACAAAGAGGTCTGTATTTACTTCGGAAACCTCTGCTTATTTCCCAGATCTCGATCTTATTCTTGACTTACCTTGCAAACGGAGTATACTATAATATTATTAAAATACTCTGTCTTTGTAATTACTACTAATTATTACGATTGGTTCGATTTACGTACCACTACATCGCTATCTATTTACTGTTTATGTAAAACTAATAACAAAAATAAGAATTTAATGCAAATTATGTTCTTACAGGTTTACATTCAGATAAAGCTACATTGAATAATATTTCACTTTGTTAATGTCAATGACTATTTAAAAGATTTTGTTTCTTGTATTCATAACTTTTTAGTCCTGATTAAAAGTCATTGTAATTTATTGTATTTCTCATAATTATGGTCTCGCTTGTCTTAATTATTTGACTGTTTAGATTTTACTTCTTATACAATTTTCCCTATGCTATCACTATCAGTATCGTTAACTGTTTAGTGCTTAATTATAAAACCTGTTTTTAAAATAAATTATACTAGTACTTTCAACAACAATATGACATGTATCTTCAAGCGATAAAAAAGTTTTAATAATTTATAATCAATTTTATAATGTATACACAAAATAATTGTAAACTGAATAAAGATGAGCTAAGCGAGAACACATAATAATGTAGAAATAGTAACATAAGTATGTTTTGTGGGATGAAACATGTTGGCGTTTTATGTACATAAAATTGCAATATTTTTAGTTACTGCTGCATTAGTTCAAAATATTTAAAATCATGAATTTGTGACTTGTGAAATGGAATACTAGATATAGAATAGATTTTTATGGTTTATGTATACCTAATTCATTTGTAGCCCAGGAGTTCCTATTGAGTCAGACGATGTCGAAGAAGGGGAAATTGCGGATGATGATGACGGAATTGAAGAATCTTCTATTATGGAACATAAAATTGAAAATAAAAAAGATTTGTCACCAGAAATTCATCGGAGGTAGGCTTAATAAAAAAATGATAAATACTTTTTGGCTTAATTGTGCTGTGGAAATATAGGGTAGTTTTTCTGGTGGTATTAATAAAACGGTATTACTATCATGTTCAATTTTTTTTGTACTTTATATGTCACTAATTTATACTATTTTATATCATGCTTATGGTAATGGCTTTGACAATTATTATTATTTAAGCACTTTTATGTTTTTTAATAAACATAGCTTATCTCATGTTACGTACTTAATATTTGTCCCATTCATATTTTAGTACACTATCTTGAATTTATTAAGATACATTATTTTTACATCCTACAAGATGTTGAGTGTACTTATTAATTTTAACTATTGCGTTATTTTCGTTAGTAAAATTATTGATGTAATTTGTTATTTTGTGCCAACACGATTTTCCGAATCTAGTGTTTAGCCATTAATTAATAAGAAATATGTAAAATACTGCAATTGTAATTTATTGGTTTGTTATCATATATATTATATATGTATGCTTAATAGTAACCAATAGTAACAACTATAACGCGTTTTTCTACCCGTTTCAGTGTATACCCATCAAAACTCAGAACCAGATTCCATAATAACTGTTAAAAATAATTAACAGCTTTAGTTTTGAAGAAATGAGTGTCTTATGCCAATTTTGGACGTTTAATATAAATAAATAATTGTAATATTAATTAAATAAATTACTATATTGTTAATAGTTGTCAACAATTATTAACAATAATTGTTATTAATTACTGTTAATAATATTATCATTAACATTATTTTTTCGTTTTGTATTAATTTTTTTAGATTATAGCGATTACAGCAATTTCTGAATGATTATATTATCATTAAGATTCAATTAATTTCATCAATTTTACTAAATTTCTGTAAATGTTTCGTATAGAAATATTATTAAGACCATAGAGTAATTTTTAAGACTTACATTCTTTCTTATTCAATATGCTGTATGATTGTGACATATAGGATAAATGATGATACACACCGTGATATACTAAGGTGTATACACAACAAAAAATTAGATTTGTAAAGATTCGTAAAGAAGTTTATATTTGTTTATAAACTTGTTTAAAAATGTTTCAGTTTTTTACATAAAAAATACTGAAAGTGTGTTTTAGTGCACTTTTTGATGAAATAAATAAATACCTAATCATATACAATATGTTATAATTTAAGTTTGTTAACCGAATGTGTAGTATATTAAATACTTAATTACAGTTTAATTGGATTTTCAATTAAGATATTATTACTATTTAACCTTTTTATAATGAGCCGTTTAACATTGAGATAAGACAAACAAACAACTAAGTAAGTAATATAAACAGTATAATATACTGTTATTATACTATAAACTATATATTATATACATATGTATTGTATGAGCAATATATCCAATACAACTTATTAATTTTTTTCTCGTGAAACTCATGAAACTTTCTTTACTCGTATGACATTATACTCACTATGGTTATCCTTAGCTTTCATTTAAAAAAATTAAAGCGGGTATTATCTGACTTACAAAATATTATAAATCAAATCGATTCACCCCAAACAAAACATACAAATTAAATAGATTTGTTTTTAGATACAGAATATGTTTCTAAAATGTTTTCTACAACCAGATCAAATTTTGGAGATCTATATATTTTTCCTAATTTTGCAGCTTAAAATCTATTTCATATATTGTTGTTTTATTTACAGGAGAAGTCGACATTCAAAGAGAAGAAAGAGACGAAATCATAGTAATCACGAGCGTAGTGAGGACTGTTTCAAGCGCAGACGCAAATATCGAGAAAAATCTGTTGAGTCCATTGAACGGGAGTATGAAGACAGGACTCGCTTTGAAACCGATAAATCATATCAAAAGAACATGCGTTGGAGTGATGCTTCCATTGACGATTACAATAATACTCAGTTCTCTGCGAATCCTAACACCCTTACTAGCACCACCATAGCCGCCGCTGCTTTCATTGGCGCTTTGTTCCCTCACTCGGTGTTGACATCTAATACTTTTGCAGCGTGTACCAACAATTCTAATTTTGGGAATCATAATTCATACAACAATGATTGGACTAATTGGAATAGTAATCAGAGGATCGAGGAGCGCTGCATGAAAGCGTCTTATTCTTTCAGGAATCCCATTACTAATTCAGTGGAAAATATGCAGACCAGAGTCTGGGATAACTCTATTTCAGTTTGTGGGGAAAATGGTAAATCAGGATTTAACTATCCTCCACCGTCTTTTATCCCTGAAAACAGGGAAAGTAAAAACAGTCATCTGCCACCGACTTGTAAGAGCAGCGAGATTATAAATGTCGGGATTGGAAGATTCAGTGAAGTCAAAAGTCGATGGGACAATCCTAAAACACCGAACTCGTCTTCTACACCATTGAAAACACTGGAGAGCGGTAGTAACTACTCAACAACAGATAACACTCGAAAGTCAAATTTAGAAAATTCAACTACTTTTATCGGTACAAGGTATACGAATGATGTATTACCAAGAATAAATTGTAATAAACTTAGCACATTTGACAAAAACAGTAATTTGAAGACGAATCAGCAAGTACTTGGCAGCAGCAGATGGGATAATCCTGAAAAAGTGTCTTCTAAAATGAACGAACCAATCGCTAATGTTTCTACCAACAAAGATCGTAGTAGTCGGTGGGACAAACCTTGTAAATCACCAAAATCCTCACATATAAACATTGTTACTGGAAAAATTGTTTCTGTGATAGATTATAATCAACGCGATAGAACTAAAACTACCTTAACAAGGGTAGAAACTTCTCAAAGAAATACCTCTGCTTTAAGCCACAATGTAGGCAATGCCAATAAAAGTGTGGATAGGATTCACAAAGAAATCACTAAAAACGTAATCAACACATTATCAAATGCGAATAATAGTCAAACGGGATTTTCACAAGAATCATCAAATGACAGAAACAAAATTAAAAATTATTGTCCGGAAGAATCAATGTTGTTAAAATCTGATCAAATTATTAAAACACCTTTATTGCTAGTACCAAAAACTGAAGTGCTTGCTCATTATAAGGTATCAGAAACTCCCATCAATAAAATTGATGTCGATAATGAAACCCTTTCTTGTCAAGGTAGTCATTTACAATTGTCCCAAAACCCTTTATCGGTAATCAATAGTAGTCTACCTGCTAAGACCATAAAGGAAGAAAATACACAGCCTGGGAACGAACATTTACTCAAAAATGAAGAAAATATTCTAGAGAGTTCAATAAGTATGAAAATCACTTCACCTGATTCTAAAACAGAAGAAATGGAAATTTCAGGTGAAGAAAATTCTTCAAATTATGCAGAAAATATCAGTGACGACATTGGATCTCCGAAATCTTTCTCAACAGCTGTAAGTGCACTCTTATTAACAACTCTTAATTCAACCGCAATTGAGAAACAAACTGTTCCTTCACCAAGCAATAATTCAGAAGATTTAAATTCAACTTTAAAAGTAAGAGGCATTATTTAAAAATATATTGGTACACATATTTTATTAAGTATTCTTATTGATTTTTACTTTTTAATGCTTATTATATTCGGTAATTTATATATTGCTAGCATTTTAGAGTATAAAAGTATAAATGGTATAATACTTGTAGAATATAACTTGTAGAATACATTAAATATTGTTCTTCTCTGGTGAATATATATTTTTTGTAAATATTTAAAATAAAATATATATACTATACGATGTGCAATCATACACAAAGGTGTACTTATACTATATGGAATTAATTATTCGTTAAAAAAACAATTATTTAAACTACCACATATTAATATTCGTAATATTCTGCATTACTTGCCTATCTTTATCATTAATATTCAGTTCAATGAAATAGAATCTTTGCACATTGTTTTATTCACTCTGATTAAAATTTTATGATGCCTTCCTTTAAAATTTTAAGGATTCGTCACAGAAGCTAACTAGTAAAGCAGTCGAAGGATTAAAGTACAAAGTGAATCGGAGAAAAATCAAGTTGAATCATCAAAGGAAGAGGAAGCAGAACTTAGTAAACGGAGTGCTTCAAGCCCACATGAATAACTGTCCACAGCCGATGCCTAGACTAAATCGCAGCTATCAAAACATAAGAAAGGTATGTATTAATTATTTGTTTTTTTTAAATTATGTATAGGTACTATCCTACTTATATTTAGGCATGTGTTATTCTTATGATATCAATTGTTGGCTATGAGTGTGATAGATGTACACATATTAATTTAAAAATAATTTCATCATTATGATTAATTCATGATGTAAATATTTTCCATTTTAAAGTATCTTAGAATGGAATGCAAAAACCGTCCTAACAAATTGGCGGAGCTCTTCTAACTTACTTGAACATACCTAAATATATTAAAACAATTCTCATAAAAATAGTTATAAATTGAAGTAATGCATTAGAAACAGCATTGTCAGTGACTGTAGGCAATACAAAGATTTAACTGATTTTGATTATAAATAAGATTTTTCTTATTATTTTAAAAATTTGGGTTTTTATTAATTTCAAAACAGGAAGAAGGGTTGGCCACGTATCTGAGAAAAGCTTTTTAACGTTTTTTAAATAATTTTAAAACAATGTTTAGTGTTTTACTTAAGAAAACTATAATACTGTGTTTTTTTTCATTAATTTTAAATATGGAGTCATTAATTATGTAATTTAAAGGATTAACTTTTGAGTTCGTAAGAAACTATTATAATAGCAATCAATCAAATAGTACAGTTGACGATAACAAAGAAAACTAAAACTAATGTATTGTGTTTTGCAGATCTGCAGTCACCAAAATTCAGCAGTTAATTCAATTCAATTAAATCAAATATGTAACAGAAAGACGTGTTTTGCAATGCAGTTTATATATATTTAGGTATATTTGCAATACAGTAGACTTCCGTTAACTTTGAGGATTATAAACAAATTATAAAAATAACACGTATATTATTTGTAATTATTACATATTGAATACCGTTAAAGTACTTTGTCAAATAATGACTATGTAAGTAGGTATGTTTTTTTAAATGCATTAAATAACATTGAATATAGTTCTAATTTATCTAGTTTTCTCCAATTTAGTGTGATATTGCCTCAAATGATATCCCGAAGTAACACAGATTACATGTATTGGATTTGGTAAAATATTGTCCATAAAATGTAGGTGCACCAATTAACCGAGGTATAATAAAGTATATACTACTGTATATTATGCATTTTTACGCTATTTTTTTATTATACATATGTATATAGTCAAGAATAATTTTCATTCTTTCTATGTGAAAAAAATGATCATTTAAGGATCAGTTTGAAGCAAAATTTTCATTCATTAAATAATTTGGTTATTCATTCAATAAACTTCAGATAAAAATATATAATAATATAAATAACAAGAACATATAGATAATAGATAAATAATTTATATATATTATGTAATATAATAGTACACACATAATAATTATCATGGTGAACACTGTGTAATTATGCTATTGATAAAAAATGTCAAGCGACCCTATGCCGACGATAAATATCAGCACATGTGATATATCTAATAATTTTTTTATTACATACTTTTATTAATGTATACTTAGATGATATATGTATATATTAAAGAGATTAATATCAATATTTACATTTAATATATAACTTATATTCATATATTAATATAATATCTATATATTGTTAGGTTCTGTATAATAAAAATTACTAAACATTAGTAAACTATTATACATATATATATGTATATAAAATATATTTAAACTTCATGTTTTTTTTTTCTTTTAGAGGTATCTACACGACAAAACATTTACAACATTCAATCCCAGAGTTGTAGGAATGAGTATATTAGGTAAGATATTTATGACAAGTTTTGGACATTTTTTGTTTATTTAATAATTTATTTATATTAAAAAATATAGTAGGTATATAAAACGTAGTTTTCTATACTTTAATACATATCTATTATTGAAAAATAAAATTCGTTCAATAAAACAAAACATTTAACTGTATAATTCCAAAATTAAAAAAAATGTTATAACAAGTATCAATACTGTTTATGTTATTTATACAAAACGTGAATATACTTTGCTCAAAAATGAAAATATAAGTCTATTTGTATTTCTATAACGTAAGATTATCATGAGTCCGAGAACAACCGATTTTGTCTTATTGTTATCTTTTGCTTTCAATAATGCAGGCTGATTTGAACCAATACAGTTGTTGTACCAATGATGCACCAAATTAATACAAATATTGGCTGCTATAATAACTTGCTACAATAAATTAGTTCTTAAAATTGAAAATGGATTGAATGGTTTCCCTTTTCAATTTTATAAAATGATACACGGTTTATTTGTCTAATTTTGTAAATTATTTTTGTCCTGTATTCTTATATTTGTTTACCTTATATTGATGCTTTATTTAAACAATGATAACGCTGTAAATAAAATACAATTATTATGCATGTATACGTAATTAACCGTTTTGCTTAACGAGTTCATTTTATATTGCTTATAATTACGTACATGGCTATATGCTATTTTACTGTGTCTCAACTGTATTATATCTAATACTATTTTCCCAAATTGACAGGTGAACCTCCGTATGCTAATAGTCATCGGAACTTTCCCTGGATGAACCAAAGGAATAATCCAAGACTTCTGGGACCATTTAATTGTTTCCAGAAAAATGGTCCGGATGAAAGAAATGAGCGAAAGGATGTACCTGAACTTATGAATCTTGATCTTAGCAGAAATTGGGATCGAAAGTAAGATATTTAAATTATTCATTATATTTCATATATAATGCGGAAAAGCCTCTGATGATTAAATAAATTAAATTTATATATGTACTTTTAATTTTTATCCCAATGTACAATAGATGATATTTTCTTATTTAACATATCATACTTTTTAATACTTTTAAACAGTATTAAGCGAAAAGGGCATGTCTTTATTTTACAACTGATTCTTTTTTGTAAACATATAAAGTTATAAAAACAAATAAAAGTAAATAAAAGTAACATTATTAATAGCGCAACATGCTTTGCTTCAACTAACAGCCTATAATAGACGAATAGGTAACGCGGATAATTCCGAACCCGGTGGCCCCAGGTTCAAATCCCAGTCGCACCACTTGTTAAGGTTATTTGGTGAACAGGGTTCCGAAAGTGCTCACTTTAAAAGCGGGACAAGCAACCTACCGCCGGCCCACCTGATCTCGTGGGAGCAGGTCCTATAGCCTAAGGACAGAGTTAAAGGTTACAAAGTCTGGAAATGTGTGCTGCCACCTCTTTATATAAATAGCTATTTTTTCAGATTAAATGACATGTTCGTTTCTAATGCTTATCCTTCATAGTTCTCTTTTTATGGCTTATTGTTAACTAATTTATTTACAGTAAATTGTCCTCTAATAATTATGTACATAAATTAATGATAATAATTATTTTATCAAATTATGCAATATTTTGTAAAAGCCTCTGTTAAGTTTAAGCAAAATGTTTATAGTTTATGTAAGCAATTTAATCTAAATACTAAATTTGCTTTTCCACTTGTAAAATTAGTTATTATTTTTTCATTTAAAGATGAGCTTCCTGTTGCACTTCGTTTTAATGTGATTTATAAATTTAATAATTCTGAAAACAAACTTGGGTGCTATACAGGTAAAACTAAACGACACATTCATAATTACATTAAAGAACACAGATCTATTAATCAATTTGCTAATTTTTCTCAAATAAGTTGTTATTTAATTTTACACTTAAAGATGTTCTTGTTTTAATACTGCTAAATGTAAGTTAGTCTTATCTGTTAAGGAATATCATCGCATAAAATTTTGTAACGCTAACCCTAATCTTAATCATAACTTTTTTTAATTCTGACTCCTCTTACATTTTAAATCTATATATTTAATTTATTATCTTTATTACTAGTATATGTTCAGTTTATTATCTTATATAAATATACTAATTAGTATAACAAATTCTTTTTGCCTGATGGTTGCAGTGAAATATGTTGCGCTAATACATTTTTTTATATTTATTGACATTTTTTGTTTTTTTTTAAGTCAATTAAATCCACTACGCTTTTATTATATAAAGTTATGTAAATTTAAAATTTAAATATGCAAACATTATAATTCAGATGATATATTATGTATAGGTAATATATTCGTATCTATATATTGTGGTATTAAATCTAATATCACAATTAACGTTTTACAATATTATGAAGAAATCTATATTAATTAACCTCACCCTGTTTATATCTTTCTGTATACTCTGTTTCTGATACTTATTTTCAGATCAATGAACAATCACCCGCGTTTTTTCCAACCGCCGAATTCGATGCAACCATATATTGAGTAAGTGTCTATATTTTTAAATAATATAAAGTAATATACTATATGTCATATCTGAAAGCACGAAAGTCCCCTGGGCTATAAGACAACATCTCAACTGGACTTATAAATAACTGATGTCGTTTACGTGTACATGCAAATGTACGTTTACGTGTATTTCACAAACTATGTACAACCATATGGAATAACCAATAATGACTTGAAGACTAGAAGGAGCTTGTGATGCTTCACAAATCTGAAAACCTAAAGAATTATCTAATTATCACACCATTGTCTTAATTAGTCATACCAGTAAAATATTACTATCGACATCATCCTAAACAGACTCAAAATTAAAATTGAGTAAGAAATAGCAGAGTAACAGGCTTGTTTCAGAGCTGGAAGAGGCACTACAGACATGCTCTGTGCCCTCTAAGTAATGATTGAGAAGCTGAACGATGTAGAGAAAGCTGCATATCTTGTCTTCATTGATTATAGCAAGGCGTTTTATAATGTCAACCATAACAATATTTTTTTACCATTTCAACAATCAACAGCAATAATCCGATAGTGCGGAAACCACACAGACTTTTAAAATCCTAAAAGGTGTACGTAAAGTGTGTAATCTCTCCCCTCACCGCTTCAGTCTCTACTCAGAACAAATTATGAGAGATACTGATACAGACCACTCAGCCATCAAAATAGGTGGGAGAGTGATCTCAAATCTCTAAAATATCCAATTTATAAGAAACAATCAAAAACACAGGAAAAGCAAAAAACATAAAACTGAATGCTGAAAAAACAAAAGTGATGCATATCGGCAAAGATGACGTGAACACCCCTATTAAAATCGAAGGCGAAGAACTTGAAAATGTTAATAAATTTAAATATCTCGGCTCAATCATAAAAAGCTCAGGAGACTGTTCAAAGGATGGTTCAACTCATATTGCAATAAAAAAAATAAAAATACTATTAACCTTAATGTTATTTAGAATGACAAAGACCTCTTAATTAGCTTGAAAAGCAAGATCCTGAAAACACTTGTCTGGGTATGTTTTATGGGGCAGAAGGATGGACTATCAAAACAAAAGACAAGGCTATATGATAAAAGCATCGGAAATGTGGTTCATCCGCAGGCTTTTTAGAATCAGCTGGACAGATAGAAGAATCAAGACAGCATATTTGACAAACTCTACCAAACGCAAGCTCTTTGGCGAATTAGTGAAAAGTAACATGAGTTTCTTTGGTCATGTGTACGTGTAGGCATCTATAAGATTGTCTTCATAAAAGACATTTTACAAGGCAAAGTTAAAGGAAAAGGGAGAAAAGGCGACCCAGAATCAAATATATTGACAACGTTCGGAAATGGACGGGCCTATCAGCACACCACATCTTCATACTTGTGGAGAGTCGAGATGCATGGAGAAATATAGTAGAAGGCAGTACTAGCAGCAAATGGTCATCTGGTCGACACTGGATAATCATTATCATCAAGTCATATCTATGTTTCTTGAAAAAAGAATGGTCCCACAATTCCATCGCACCAAATGCCAGCCCAGACAGTTATACCAGGAGAATTTGATTCTTTGGATGTAACAAGGTGAGGATTGCTGTCTGCCCAGAATACACAATTGTGACGATTCACCTGCCCATTTAATTTAAAGTGAGCCTCGTCACTCCACAAAATGTTTTGAAGAAAATGTTCTCCTTGATCATTAAATTGTGATAAGAAAGTTGTGCAAAACTGTTCACGTCGGTCGTGGTCATCTTCATTTAGATGATGCAGTAATCGTGGACGATAGCACTTGAACTTCAGTTGTTTCATGATTCTCTGTAGAGAAGATCGGCTAATGGATAACTCAGAAGATGCTCTCCTTTGAGATTTTGTCGGACTCTGAACAAATGATTGAGATACCAATTCTGCATTATCGTTGTTGCAAACGGACTTCCGTGGACCTGACCTTGGTGCGTCATGAACGGAGCCAGTAGTTTCAAATTTTGTTCGAAGTTTATAAATTCCATTCTTTGTTGGAGAATTTGATTCAGGATATTTAGCAATAAAAGCTTCACTTACTGCTTTCGTTGATTCTGTCGCATACCACTCTTTTATTATCAAAATTCTCTGATCGACAGTCCACTTATTAGCCATAAAGAAAGCAAGCTGTTAATTAGCGCAATAATCTGTCGATTTAAATACAGAACAGTAGAGTTGGAATTTACAAAATCTATTTTGAATTTCCAAAATTACCTAAAATAAACTTTGGAATTTCCAAAATTACCTACATTAAACTTTATTGTAATTTACAAATCTATTATGTATATATATATAATATATATAATTTACAAATCTATTTGTACGACTGAGGATACGGACTTATGGGCCACTCTGTATATTAATTATATGCATAAATTGACAACATGCTGAGATGTTGTATATAGCCAAGAAATAATACTAACACCTTCTGCTATGTATAGAGCAAGAATAATATATTTATGTATATAATCGTGGCTTAAGCTTTAACATAGCCTTTCTCTTTGGCTTTTTTAAATAAGAAAATATTATAAATACTGTGTAAAATTTTAGTTTTTCTTATGATTATAGGGTAATATGAATATTTTTCTATTAATATTCTAAATGTTGAATTAATTTAATGCAATGTAATGCAATATAATCCAAGTATAAGGTATAGATATCAATTCGAATTTGACCGTTGTATTATACTAGTAAACAAAGCTCTGAAATATAATTCAACTTACGGTTATAGTTTTATCATCAAATGCTCAATTTAGTTATATATATATACTTTGTTAACAATTGTGCACCGAATTAACACATAACATATTCTGCAATAATTTCTAGCAAAGTATGGCAAAACACTTACGAAATCACTTTTAATAAAGATGCTTTAGATGCACTACTGAAGGATTTTTTGTCATTTTAAGAAAATCCAATATAGAAAAGTTGAAGAGCGGCAGCATGCCTACTCAAAACGTTGAATGCATTAAAACGAGTTTTGGAGAAAAACTATGACGTAAACGTAACTGATAGTAATAGCATTCCAAACAATATTGCACAAGTTTTAAAGAAATGTTAACGGATTTGAAGGAAATTAAAATACAATCAGGTTTACAATTATCGTTTCGGCTCATGTGTTATTATTTCAAAATACATTTTAGCATTTCAAAGTACCTATGTATTTCCTAGCTTACATTTATTCGACTTTAACTTTTCAAATTACGAACTAACACTAAAATGGTAGTAGTCGTTTTTCGTTTTATCTTTTTAAACTTTCGTAATACATATAAAACTCACATATAAATTATTCACTTAGTATTACCTTTTACGATTTACCGTATACTTTACAGTATATAAATTGTATTGTTTATATGTTTAATGAAATAACCTGTGAGTATATTATTTTAAAAGTAACGAATAAAAAATATATGAAGTATACATTATTAGTAACTGATGTGAATTTCATGTTGAACTGAATTTGTTTACGCTATATTCTGTCAGAATACGAATAATACGAATAAAATAAAGCATTTCTATAAATGATCTTCAATTTTTAGTCTCCAAAAGTTTGCCAAATTATTATAGAAGTATATATTATTGTATTTGATCGAGATATTAATAAAAAAATAATTGTCATTATATAGTTTATTTTAATGTTTGATATTACTATGTCCGATTTAAATATGTGCTCATAAAACTAATAACAATAACATTATCTTTAATCTCATTTACATATTTAATATTTATCGGTTCATTATATTATATTTGTGTATTACAGCTCAATAATTGCACATAAAGAACATATTTCTACTGTTGTATATTTCAGAGTTCATTAAACACATTTTACTGTAAATTAAACTTATTTTGATTTATTTCCTCGCGTCTTTTTCGGAAAGACATCACCCGATGCAGGATGGTCCCGACTACAACCACAACCATCATCAGGGCCCAAATCACGGTCCGCCTTGTCCTCATTTGGCGAACAATATTGGTGCCAATGGTCATCCCTTTCTACTTCCACATCCTCCGAATCTGTCAACCGGAGGACCACAGATTCGAGGCCCCATGCTCCCACCCATGCCACCACTACCACCGCCGCCACCACTACCATCAGCCATGCTCTACAACATGCCACCCCAACACAGATTACCGCCTCCATCTGTAGCTTTCTGTAGGCAAGAAAATCCAGTGTCTATGTATAGCGGCAATAACGATGGCGTAGGCCCTGCAGCTACACCTATGTCCTCGATATCATCCCTAGTAAACGATGGACCGCACTACAACCCAACCCACATCTATAATAATTGGAAGAAAAATCAAAGGAAAGGAGAGGTGAAAGAGAAGGTGACAACGCAAGAGACGCCTCTCAAGGCTTGCTCATTGGACAGGATTGCTGAGTTAGTGATGTCCGCAAAGAAGGCTTCTCTTGCGGCAGAGGTGCAAAAGGATGGCCCCTTGAAATTGAAAAATTCCTCATCATGTTCATCCCTAGATGTAAAAAAATCTGACTTCATAATGAAATCAGGTATGTATAATATTAATATTAAATTATGTTGTGCGTAGATTTAATCGAACTAATTATAGTAAATTGATTTAACAATTATCTGTATTTATTAACATAATCACCTATGTGATCTTTTAATACATATACTTATTTGTACAATAATTAAATCAATGCTTTTTTTAAACGATTATGTTTTATGATTCGTGATTTAGATTTTAGAAATCAATCAACATGTAACCCATGAAACTTTGCATACAATGAAAGTCTCCAGAATTTTCTTTTAAAATGATCTCTTTTAATATATTCAAACGTTTTCTTGGCTATTACTTACATATAATCACTTTTATAAAACTTTTTATAGTGAATATTTCTACGTTGTCACGAAGAAAATTTTTAAACTGTGTTAAATTTAGATTTAGTTTAATTCATGAGGCTCGACAATCACAAACTAGACTATAAAAACCATAGAGTAATTAAACACAGAGTGTTGACTCTTATTGATTTCATATACATCGCGCTGTAAATCGTCGTATATAAA
>JAYRBW010127913.1:0-16335 GCA_036023295.1 Invenusta paracnida | reverse complement strand
TTTGAATGAATTTATATCTTTTAAAATTGTCTGTAGCTAACCAGCTTTTTGCCATTTTTGGCGATAAAAAAATATGTTAAAGCTGAATTCAAATAATTATTTTTCAAGCAAGACATGCGTGTTATAATTCATCAAATATTAATGTGTATTTGTTATTGAAATAAATTCAAACTTTTATTATTATTAAATATTATTTCAAGTATTACATTAAAAAGTAATGATTTTTCTAGCTAGAATTGAAATATTTATATTGATTTCAATAAATCAATATTTAAAACAAATAATAAATTAGTAAGTTGTAAAGTAAGATTTTTTAAATCCGGAAGTATTACATTTTCAATTGAGGTTGGTGGTAGTATGCGAACTAAAAACTGAGATGCCCCAAATCCTTCAATTACAGCGTTTCTTACCTGGTTGATAGAAATCTCCGGCAAGGTTATGTGCTACTTCTCTCGCCTTATTGGATCGCTCGAGGGCTTCACTTGCTTTGTGCAAGGCAGACTGAGCCGTAGAGCGTGCAGTTTGAGTTCTGAGAATTGAATGGATAAGATTCTAAATGTTACTAATTTATTGATTAATATGTTTTAGTCATATGGATAAGTAACATCACTAAACTGGTTACATTTAAATGAGTATTACTATAATTTTTAATTATATGTGGCAGGATTATACATAAAAATCAGAACTATTTTACAATTTATGAAACACTAAATACATTAAATTAATTAAAATATTTTTAAATTGAATTATATATTATTGTATGTCATATGATGTAAAAAGTACTGACATCTTAACGAAGTTTAAATGAATTATAAGTACCTACACTTTAATAATAATAATAATAATGTATATTTATTTTCATTCTTATATAAAAACTTCCTACAAACCACAACAGTTCGGGATTGAGTATACAATTTGATTTTAATCAGTTGATATGGAACATAATAACGAATAATAATAAAAGTTATTAGTTAAACAGTCACAGTGGAAGGGAGGTCGGATCCTCTTATAGGTAATTTTGGTTTATGATATTTATAGCGGTAAAGTTTTTTGACTGCACGGATGTTCTAAAAAGTTTTATTAATGTAATAACTTTAATGTGAATTTTATAAGAGTATATTTATGAAATGTTTTAACGTTTAATCCATTAACTATGTATTTTTCTTATTTAGTAATGGTCAAATAGATGTGTATTTACTAAATAATTGGACATTTTCTAAATGAATGTGTCCATGTTTCACTCACAAAAAATCCAATAATGAGTATCTATTTTTAAAATATGTAAACTATTCTTAAAAAACATATTTTAAAGCTAAAATATAAAAAAATAAATGCAACTTCTGAAAAGAGTTTATCTCTATACATATAATTTGAATAAGCAGTATATGTGGTAATTCATGTCTACGTCATGACTTTATAGAAAAGCTATAAATAAAACATATTCTGGAAATTGTTTGAAAATCCCATATCATCTCCTCGTATACCATCTTGCCCCACCCATGCAATTGATGTATACGCTAGACGAAGCTAAATACAATTTATTCACATTATAAGAATTCTATATACAATAAAAATATTTCTGACTTAAACTTTGCTAATAATTTTTATTCCATGTTTAAATATGGTTGTATATTCTACTGATATTAGTTTTTGGAATGCGTTTTTATTATACTCCTTCAGAATATTCCCGATTTTATAATATTGTCAATGACCTATGAATTAAGTAAGTTTTACGCTTACCTGCGTTTAAAACTTTTTAAGATATGATTATATTAAATAATTGGATTATTTTCAACCATTTTTAATTATTTATAAATTAGAAGATATATACTAATTTTGAGGAATTGATAGTGGTCTTACAAAGCCAGTATATAAGAAACTGAACATAAACTATAGTGAAAATATAAAGAACATTGTTTTTATTATAGATCAGTATATTTTCAGTTTCTTAAATTAATATATAGTCTCACAAATTCTGTTTACCTGATGATTTATTTTGTATAGTAATAAGTTATAATAATAATAATACTAGTTTAGTAATTACTTAGAAGTTAATATAGTTGTAGTCCATTTAGGTAAAATACTTCTAAACAATACAAAACCAAAATATGATTATACACCATGCATGCATACAAGTAATAAATAGTGGCCAGAAGTTAATGAAAAACGATCCGAAAGCACTCTAAAAAAGGGACTATAGATAATAATCAAATTAAATTAACTTTGATGCATGTGTGTGTGTGCTTAAAGGAGTACAGGCCTATTTACACTGAACAAATTCGGTGCAGCAATTTGCGCCAAAATAAGTTGAATAATATTAATTTATTACAGATAAATACATATAAAAGTGACCAGTGCATACCAGTGGCACTTGTCAAAACCTCATAAAGTTTAATATAATTCAAATTTGTGTGACTGTCATTCTGCTATTTTTATATATATATCAAAATAGCAGAATATATAGTATATATACAGATCTTTAGATACATAGTGGACAAAGATACGGTTTAATTAATGAATTGTTGTATGAGTAGTTCTCATACATATATGTTCCATATAGACAAGTCCCTATTAGTAGAATCAGGCAATATTATGGTCCAGTTAGAATTTATTTGATTTATTATAATTAAATTATATTAATATTTGTAGCCCTATTTAATATTTGTAGCCCTAATATTTGTAGCACATGAATACTATTTACAGAACGAGTTATGAAAATTAAGGAGGCTAAACTTACAATAACGTGTACAATAGGCAACTATACGTAATGGGATAAGTATGATTTTGTATAATTACATTAATTTATTACTAAACTGAACTATAGTGTTTACAAAAGATTATTAGATTTGACGAACTTGAGTTTATTAAATCCATTTAATTTATCTTTTTATATTTAGAATACTGAATTCATGAGAATTTGATTTATAATATTACCACAACATATACTAATTAATATCTGTGCAAATATTTTTATAATTATTGATAATAATACTACTAATAATTGTTTTAAAAATATACGAATCTTTTTTCTACCACATTTTTTTAAAGATGTATTAAATAAGCACGATGCATATAATCATTGCCATGTATTAGACACATTACAAAAGCATAGCAAAATATTTTACTGAATATCAAAATATCAAATTTGCAAGTAATATTCTAACTAAGCAATGGGATATGCTAAGTTCAGAATAGAAACATTTTAAAACAGACTTTAGAAATATTGCGAACTAAAATGTCTACTATAATATATTTAACTATTTAATGGATGTCCAAATTTTGACACAAAATGTTGAATTGCTTGGAAATATGAAACCAGCATAATGTTTTTGTTAAAATGTGTTGAGCCGAACGTTCACATCTATTTACCCGTTTGTGTTTTCGTTTCAAATATTGCAAATATTTGCCAATTGAAAGAAAAAATTAAATACACGAGATGAATAAAGTATACAAGTTTACTATTTAGTAGAGAAATTACTTGGAAATGTACAACATATAAATATTCTAAGGTTATTGACAATCTACACAAATCGACACATATCCGAAGAATAAATTAGAAGTTTGATTTAAATTCTTTATAAAATTTGAGTAACCAGAAAACAATTACTGCTAATTTTGTTAATATCGCAATGTATTTATTTTTCTATTGTTAAACAATAAATATATTATACTTTGAATATATAGATATCGGTATGCAATGTGAAATTTAAAAATGTCTATCTTTCTAACTTGTATTCGACATGAAAACAAACCATAATTAAAAGTATTTTAAATAAATTATGATTATTACCAAACAGTTAACTGTAAAAGGGAGGTTAAACGTAACAATGTTACTATTTTAATTACGGAGATTATGCTAGTTTACACCTGGTTTTCCATTAAATTTCGATGACCTCTTTTTAAATTTTTGTATACAAATACTTCGTTTTCAGTATCAGTATGTATATCCTTTCTGCGTAATATTATTTAAAATATGACATTGCATTTAGCATGATTTCTTGTCTTCTTGAAAGAAGCAATTGTTCTTATTCGAATTAGAATAATGATGATTTAAAATTGAAATATATATGACTGAAAAAGGATACAGCTATACTTATATATATATGTACCAAAGAGATTACATTTAGAATTCAATATATTTAAAGATTTATATATTAAAACCAGTTTTAATAGAAAACTAGATTTATTCTTATGATATTAGACGTAATTCAAATATATTTTGGAATAGAAATAAGCCTGTATATGTATTCAATTAAGATGTGTATTATATATATTCTTGCAACCACAAACGCTGTGTAAGAATACCTACACAAGATACCTCACCTAATCTCAAGAAAATAACAATATTTCAAAAGAGCCTCTTTTTAGAAAATACAGTCTAAAACATCTCTTTCACATGAGTCTCAGTATAATATGTGTACATACATATTGTATACTTACATCTGCCATGAAATTATGAGCTCTCCATTCCTTAATATCATTATTTTTATCTACCCAAACACTCCCTTCCTTCTTTAATCTTTGTCTACGATTATTACCTTATTCACGTGAGTAATCAGACAAGCTTCTGCAGGTACAGTGTGTAGTCGCCATTCTGACTGAAGATTACTTATGTTTCATATCCACAACGATTAGGCATTGTACGTAGGTATTACACGTCACGACTTATACTCGTCAGCACATGTGTATACTCAACCCGTGTATTATAATGATAGAGGATTTAATTATGCATATATCCTGCCATGATACATATTTTATAATGATACCGTATTCTAGGATACTTTCCGTCATGTCTATCTCTATCTCTACCTCTGTCCTTCATTTTTCATATTAATTCTTTATTCTTCATTTTTCTTTCTGACCATTTTCCAGAAAAGTATACGTTTACATTCTTTATATACGTAATGCATCTGTAATGGACGTAATACCAAAATAGTGCTTTAGTGTCTAAATAAAGTCGACGTTGCTGCTTTCTTGGTGACAGTTATGATTATATATTATTGACAAATATGTCATAAGAGCCTTCTTCAGTGGTTGCATTTGAGCAGATTTTATTACAAAATTACAGTATCAATGTGCATATTGAGTAATATTTAGCAAATATACCTATGTAGGTAACGTTATATATCAATTGACAAAGTATATAAATAAACTACGATACAAAATTTAGTCCTATCAAATATTAAATATATCAAACTTTGTGATCTTTGAAGTTATTATATATAAATACAAGTTTAACAACCCTTCGTTAAACAATATTTTTTAGATTTAGTTATTTAACGATTTTGTGATAATATTGTAGCAGTTCATACTAATTACTATCGAATAACTCCATGACACAAATATAGTGACAAAATTATGTCTCATGTTCAACAAGAGAAAGATTATCAAATTATATAATTACAAAGGCAGATCAGAATGTTATGTAGCGAATTGTTTCCTGTAGTTCTACACATCACCATTGTTAATTTTGCTGGTTGTCGGTATTATACATTCTAAATGTTATCAATATCATGATGCATAATATAGAATTGAACATTATGATACACATTGTAATATTATATTATTTGTCAGGTTAAAATATAGTATATTTTAGATATACTCTTGTACATATAGTACAATTAATGTAAATACCCATAGATAATTAATTCACCTTCAGATAATTACAAATCCATAACAAAATAAAAATTATCCTCTAATTTTTCTTTGAGTGCTTCAAAATCCATAAAATAAATATGATGTTCAAATGAATATAGTTGTTAGCAACTATCTTATACTTTTAGGGGATTGAAAAAGATCAGATTAAAAAACCGGGAGATTTATCTTTAAAATATTGTGTATAATTTTGGGAACACAATTTCCACATCTAAGCAAGAGAAATATAGGGTATATATTTTGCATATATTAAAATTATTATAAACGTGGGTGAAAATATTGAACAGTGTGTTGAACTTTTACTTTGTCGGCTGGTAATGGTAGACGAATAAACTGAGACAAAAATTATGAATACTTCCCTCGTTCTACATATCCAAATATACGAATATAGGTACTGTTATATTCACTGTTGCCTGGATATTCTATCTCAGTATTTATTGATTAATTTTTAGGCAAATGTTTAGCTCAATTAACAGTTGATTAGTTCTACCATCGACCACACTCAACAAGTGTGAATATATGTAGCAAGAGTAAAGTTTTAGAGAATTATTTAAAGTATGAAGGTTTATGTGTATTTGTTTAAAACAAAAATTTAGACTAAGCGTATACTTTAGAAATTCATAACATTTAGATATGAGTAACATTTATATTTTAAAAATAGGAATATCTATTAATTTATCAAGATGAGTATAACTAATTGTTTTGATCTAATATGTTGTTCCTCAATACCTTAATGTAAGCATTTGTAATAAACTATAAGTTTAAATTAAAAGTGTGTTACAACTGTTGTTTTGGAAATATTTCCAATTTAATTAGCAATTCTAGTCCAGAAATATTTACAATGAAAATGTAAAGGAATTTACTTATTGGCCACCATATTATTGCTTACTATACATTATGCATATGTACATATATGTATACACAATTAATCCTCATACATCTCAGATTAATGAGTTACATTAATATATGAATACATACATTACTGAGTTAACATTTAACCTAAAAAACTATCGCATTAATATGTGTAATGGGGTGTTTTAATGAAGTTGCATATTGGTATATATATAGAGGGAATGTATATTTCATTGTGTGTATAAAATGTATCAAGACACTCGCTTACACGCACAATTAGGAATGTTAATATAAATTCAAATAACAATTTAATTTAAAAAAATTACTTGAAATTTCATAAATTTTTATATTCAGTATATTTTTATAAAATATCATAAAACAGATACTATAAAAAGAGAGAAAGAAGCACTGGCTGCAATTATATTGAAAATTTTAAACCTATTAGTCATGTTGACAGTGGTGAGTTGTAAATTATCACTCTTAATAGGTGATTAGACATATACTATTACTGAAAACAGGTACAATATTTCGAAAATCAGTAAATCTTTAGAAAAAATAGTATACTAATATTTTAAACAATTATCTAAAGAAAAAAAGGTCGCGTTTTACTTAATCTATCTTTAGGTCACCTTAAATTATTATTTTCTTTTATTATGTTATCGTCATTACATTAAAAGACTTCTTTTAAACAAAATTAAAAATTCCTATATGAAAAATCGTTTAAATTTTGGAGAAGAATGAAGTAACATTTCCATATAATGAGTTTACTGTCAGTTATTTACTTTTTATACAAAATTTATTTTACTATCAATAACCCTTTCTGTATTATTACATATATGTTTTCATATATTACTTTTGAGTGGTGAGTTGTAAATTATCACTCTTAATGGGTGATTAGACATATTCATTACTGAAAATACATAAAAATAATATTTAACGTTAAATAGATATAATATATTTAATTTAAAGTAGCACTATATACACGCTTTTAATATACCTATACGCTGCATACATAAAAATATTCGGTAGCCAAATTGGCCATAAGATCTTTCCTTCAAATTGCTTCATCTCACCTCTGAACCGCCATCTCTACAGCTTTTTCCTGAGAATCTTTCGCCGCTTCTTGTGCCTTCTTCATAGCTTCTTCCACACACTCCTTCAGCCGTGAGTGACGTAACATAAGCAGCTTATTCCGCTTATTGAGTGCAGTAACCAAGACATTGTTCTTATAGCGACCCTCTTCTCGTGTCCCATCAGGATATTGCGTCACTCCATAGCCGTCCCTTTTGTTATTGAACCACTCGCCCGTGTAACTCAGTCCGTCTGAGCGCTCTGCCACCCCATGGCCCGATCTTTTGTCCTCATTCCACTGACCACAGTAGACCTCTGTGACATTGGGATTGATAATGGCTTCTCCATCCTGAGGTACCCCGGCTGCCGTGGGATCAGGAGTGAGTGCGGAAGTCACGCCGGGTGGCATGGAGTGGTTTGTCATGTGACTCTGTGTCGAATCTGTTGACCGCATTGAGCCACCTTGTCGACCAGTGCGCACGGAGAGGTTGTTCAAATCACCAGTGGAGCGCTGTTTGCGCAATTTTCGGAAGAAGACGAAACTCTTGATGTTGGGCTTTTTGTTGAATAGTCCTTTTCTGTCGCCGGCTGCGGAAGCGTTAGATCGATCGCGAAGTACAAAACCACTCCGTACCTCGTCTAATCTGCGCGCCTGATGATCTCGAAACATTTTCTGGTCTGTGTCATTGATGGAGCCCATGCTGGTTTGGGACTGAGAAGGTCGCAAAGACTTGTCATGGTAGTCGGCAGCGAGGCCGTAGGGTACAGATCGTCGGACACCCAGGCCCTGCCGAACTCCTTTTGACCAGGCTCCTGCGTAGGTACCTATGAGGGGAAGAAGAGGAAAATCGAGTAACTTAGAACAACAATCCTTAATAATAACATAATTACTATAATAATGAATATATTTTGAAATTGTATTACCTAAATATAATTATTATTAAATAAATATATACTCATGAGTATATAAGTATATAATTAATTAATCATAACCGTAGTTCTTCGTAATTTTAAATAGCAAAAATCGTAATATTATATAATATTAATTATACATATAACAATATATATATATGTATGTATATACTTCATGAAACAGTTTCTGTGGTAATTGATAAAAGGGTTCAAATAATTTTTACGTTCAAATTAACTATGCTTATTTCTTATTATATCTTGAGCCAAGTGAACGGAATTGGTTATATGTAATTGGTAATAAATTAACGGGTCATATATTTGCAACATAAGCTAGAAAATTGACATACATATTGCAAGATTGATTTGCCTGCGATCATGACGCTTAGGCTGAGTGTTGTTGAGGCTGAGAACGTGGTACAATAAAATGCGCAATTTAGTGTTTAATAATGGTTTTTATTCTACGTATTATATTTGATCTACCTTCTTATACTTAATTATGTATATGACTACACTGATGTATGCATTATCATATTGCTTTTCTATCTGATTAAATTATTAAATTATTAAAAAAAAATTGTTTATTGATTATGTGAATTAATTCAACAAAATAAAGTTTTTCAGTGATAAAACTATAGATAACAATGTTTTTAGAATTATATAATAGGATATTTTTGTTATAAATACAATAAAATTATAGATAAATATCATGAAATGAAAAAATATTGTAAGTAATGCTATATAAACAAATAATTATCGTTTATTAAGACAGGATTAGATGACATAAAATGTACATAAAATATATAGGCATCAGTCACTTAACTTGTAAACATTTAGGTTCGCAATTGATTAACTAAATCTTGCAATCAATGATCTCAAAATGTTAAAATCATAGAGTAATAGTTAATTTGATCTGTCAATCAAACCAAATTCATTACATAAGTGAATTTTTTGTTGTAATGCACTAATTTGGAACGGAGATAGGCATATTGTTACCCGACACTTTGACTTGATTAAACGAAGTAAAATGCTTAAATCAGGTCAATTGTGTGCCACATATGGCTGGTCAAATCGAAAAGATGAACATATAATTAAAATGTTATACTACTGATAGGAAAGTGTTGGGCAAAAATAGTATGAACCCTTTTTATTTATGAATTACAGTACTTTTAAAATAACACTAAAACATTTTGTGAATTGTTTGATGGTGGAATAATGAATAAAATACCAATTCAACAAAATTAACAGAGTAACAGATCTTGCCGGTCTTAGTCTATTGTCAAAATATAGATTTTTGTATATATTATAAAAATATTGTAGTAATCTTAAACATTTTTGTTCATATTCTGTTACTTCGTGCCATTGTTAAAAAACACACATTATTATAAAAAACAATTCCCGTCCACAAATGGTTAATTATTTTGTATGGTGAGTTACAAAAATATGTTTGAAATTTCTAGTCAAATATTTACAGGGCCTAACATGACTATAGAAGTAGCTAATTGATTTATAATTTAAGAAATGAATTTAAAATATTCCTAACGCTAAATATGTCCATGTTGTATTTCAATATTCGGGCTTAAGTACATCATAATATGGGTGTTAGCCGGGACAGAAGCAATCTAACGGTAGATTTGCATAATGTTACTATATACATATATATCAATTATTATTATTTTATGAAGTAACATGAGAGCCATATGTTGAGGAATTAATCATCTGGCTTTCATTGTCCTTTATAAAATTACAGAAAAGAAAACATATTTTCACAAATTTATTATTATCTCGATTATTGCAATATTTTGTTGTATTTTGGTAACAATTCATATATACTATAAAATAATGTTTTATTATTATATATATATTTATATAACACAATAAAATAATTAATACAATCTTTAATATAAGAATTGATAATTTATACAAAGGTATATATTATTGTGTATTTGTATAAATATGTTTAATAATTAATTTAAAAATCAATTAAGAATATATTTTTTTATCTCACGAAGGGGACAAAAACGTACTGGCGTACACGACACGTCCCAACTTAACAAACATTTCAGACTTTTTCAAATAATTTAAATAAAATTTTCTAGTCACGAAAATTCATCATCTTTCCTAAAATCTTGAACAAATTTGCAAGTATATGTACAAGTTTACGGAATTTATATTGAATAAATATTAAATGTAAATAAAGTTCATATAATGCATCCTCCCCTTTATCTATCTATATAAGTGCATGTATATGTATACTTAAACAATAAAAAGAAATTTGACTAGTTGTTAGTAAATAAGACATTTTTCTTCCTGAAGTTTTATATCACCCCCCACCCCACTTTCTTTCTCCCACATTGTGAAAACATTAATATTAATACACGCAGAACAGAAAATTTGTCGCGCAAATGAATTGCATTATATTATACGGTGTAGGCGAAAATCAATTTTTTATTCAGGCTTATTCCTTACTTATTACACACTTGTTTTTGTTTTGTCTACATTACACATACAAATCTCATATTATAATATAATATGTTATGTAGTAGGTGTTGCTAGTCAATCTATACATATTTTCCCCATTTGAACTATATAAGTGAAATATAAATATAGGTCTGTGAATATTATATTTAGATATATGAGAAGAAGATATATTTCTATATATAAACTCTTTTGCCGCCCATAACCCTGTTTGCGTTGCTCGTCCCTTCTCTCTTCCATTATATCCCACCATCCCCAATGAGTCATAGATTTCGAGTCTCCCTTCCATTTTACTGAAATACTAAGTTCATGTTAAATACTTATATGATCTTTAAATTATGATGCGATAACTATGTTTTCAAAAAATGTGTCTTTAAAGTTTTTAGTAAAATAACATAAGTAAGAACACTATTAAATGTCAATGTATTAATTTTGAATCTACAATTTGCAAATAAATGTTTAAACATGCATATTTATCTTGAAATGCTTTCAATAAAACTTCAGATATTTATTTGCTTAGTCTATAATATACAAATATTGAAGGAAAAAAAGTTTATGTTTATAAAATAATACAATTTTTATTTCTGTGCTCATATAACATAGTTTAAAAATACAAACCTATTTGTTTCTAGATTAAATTAAATATACTAAGCATAACATTACAAATAATCTAGTCTTATACCTAGTTTTTATAAAAAATATTAAACAAATTAAATAGTTTAACATTGTGTTAATCTTTAAAACATTCGTTAAATGCGTTTCATATTCATTACAAAATAAATTATGTTCACAAAATTTATTGATCAATATATAGTGTGCAAAATATTTTGTTACAAAATCTGATATAAATTAAGGGATCAAAAGTGAAATGTATATAATGACATGTTCTTCTGAGGGTGGAATACGAAAACCGTCCTAACTAAGTTAGGAGCTCCTCAAAACTAGGAGCTCCTAACTTTTAGCAGTCTTTTTTAATGGTTGGAGGAGCTTCTAACTTAGTTAGGACGGTTTTCGCATTCCACTCGTAATCTTAATTCAACAATATATTTTCTGAAATCAAACTATTAATGAGTTGTAATATAATGTCATGTTAGATTTTGAGAAACATATATAAACCAACTAAGAAGCGAACAAATCAATATAAATAAACATTAGCTTGCTCACATGAAAAAATAGTGGTCTATGATTGTGAAACAAACACACAGATAAGTAAGTTGGGAGACTATCTTACTAGTTAAAAAATCGACCAAAAAGAGTAGTAGTACAACAAGTATAGATGAGTTCAATATGTTTCATTGCATTTAATGAAGTTAAACTCCCACACCTTAGTGGTAACTATTTTAGTATAGGTAAATCAAAGAAGATATCTTTTACCATTACAGATCAAATTTCCCAACGATATGACATGTACTTTTTACACAGTATGGCTGTTTTGTCTGTCTTCTAATTACATATTACTATATTACTACCAGAACTAGAAGTTATTATAATTCTATAACTACTCTATTAGTAATATACACAACATAGATTACAATACAAACTATATAACTTCAATTATATTGCTAGTATTTATATATATTTCATATGACATTTATTTTTAACAAGTTTAAAAATATTTCTTTAAAAGTAGTATCTTGAAATAGTAAATTTTGTACAAATATAATTATTAATGTAGAGGCATAAATTTATTTATATATAAATACATTAAAGTGTAAATGTATAGGTAATAATACAATTATATTTTAGAGATAACAATGAAAGCCTACCATTCAACTATATAGAGACCATTATCAAAAGTCGAATTTTTAAATATATCTTATTTTCAAAAAGTGGGCTTTCATTTTTATTGTTTTGTTCGCGATTTGTCTGCTTCTTTCTATCATATATATCCCACAGCTACTTATGGACTGATTATATATCAATCTTTATTTTTAAGATTACATAAATGTCAATAATTAGTACTATACATACTAAAGTCTTACGCCATATTCTAACTTTATTGAAATATAATAATTTTCTATGGACAAAAATTTACAAAACGATGAATTTGAAATCAATATAGTAAATAGCAATAATTCTGACAAACAATATTTCTGTGATTTATCATTTTTATCGGATCAAGTGAAAAAACATTGAAAGAATACAATATTCGTGTTGTTTAACACTTAGGTATACCTACTTGAAAATTTCATAATAATTCTTATATAAAATCGCATTACATTTCGCATGTCCAAAATGCACTAAAAAAGTAAATTTTCCTTAATTTGTCTATTTTGGGTTCCTAGAGCATATTTACGACTAATAACCTACCTTATTCGATACATTAGATACATATTTCTATCTGTCGGTTTAACATTTATTTGTGTTTAACATGCTTATCGACGTGTAATTTTCTATATACCTATCCTGTATTTTCTGTATATCATAATATGGTATACAGTATTTGCTTATTTACTTAACAAGACATTGAAAATAATCTAAGATAATCCACACTGAAGGAGATGCAAAACAAAGGTGGAAATATTTGGGTGACACCGTATACGGTAGTATTGTCTTGTCATCTCTGGTAAGAAGCAGGGTACGACACACGACTGCTTTGAAGAGAACGCTAAAGAGATAAACTCTGTAATAGAAGAAAAGTGCATCACATTTCACAAATACAGACGATAACCAACTCTGTCAACACAGCAAACTCTCAAAGCGGCAAGGAGTAAAGTCTAAAAGACAATTAAGAAACGTGCCAATGACTTCTGGCTTCAATTGTGTATGACCATACAGGTAGCTTTAGAAGCAGAAAACATCTGAGGGGTGTATTATGCTATCAAAAAGGCAATCAGACCCAATACAGTAAGACAGTTCCGCTTAAAACAGCCACCCTCAAAATCATCACTGACAAATTGAGAGGTAGGTTGAGCACTACACAGACCTACATCTCATCTGATGAGCTAAACTAAGTTTTAGATGGACATCCCACAAGGACAGTACCAGAATTGGACGGTATCCCTCCAGAGATTGTAAAGAGCGCAAATGGTCCTTTTCTAAAACACTTACATTCTCTTCGCTGTGAGTGCTTGGAGGAGGGCGATGTTCCTCAAGGCATGGGTAATATTGTTACTTTGTATAAGAACAATGGCGATCGTAGCAACTGTAACAACAATAGAGGGATCTCCATGCTGAGTATTATTGGCAAAGTGTTTGCTCGTGTAGCGCTGACCAGACTTCAAAGCGTTTGTGTTCTTAGTGCTCTTCTTTAAGGTAACTCTTGTAGCCAGTATTCAAGTCAGGAGCACAGACTGAACACATTTAGAAAGATCTTAGGTATCAAGTGGTTAGATTATGTCTCCAATAATAAGGTTCCGAACAAGCTGAAATACCCAGTATATACACCCTGCTGTTTATGATGGCTTGGAAATTTCCAAAGAATGGCAAAAACCAAAATACTTAAAGATCTGTTGTACAGCGAGCTAAAAATAGAGAGAATAATTCTTGATCACCCTCTATTCAGTTTCAAAGAAGTCTGGAAGAGGGGGGATTAAAGGCGTTGGATATGAAAGTTGAAAGCTGGAAAAACCTTTCCCAAGATCGTTAAAATTAAAGATTATAGAATACGCATTGAAGAGGAGAAATTTCGCCAGACCATTGACAACAGACGATATAATAACCTGCAAGTACCACCTATAGACACAAACCAAGTGTCGCCATAAACTGTCATTTCCTCATCGGCCTCCACAGTCACAGCAAGTGATGTCGTTATTAACCAAACCCTGGCAGAGTACCCATGATTTTCCAATCAGTTCGAGATCAGCGGATGTCACCACTAATCATATGTGATATAAGTAATGCGTGGATTTTATTATTGTCTTTATTATTGTATTTATTTTAAAATTATTTCAAAATATCGCTTATTATATGAGTATTAGTTAGCCAAAAATGTATTCGAACCAGAGCGATGGAATGTTAAAATATAGATCAATAATAATAATTTGCAATTCAAATATTTGATATTCATTCTTTAAATATTAAAATAAATATGGAACATAAACAGTTTTAATACAAGACGAGGTGACAAATGTTGTGTAATATGGCTTTGTTTGTATTACTGCTTATGTACTAAATTATGCATTTCTTTTACAATTATCTAATATTTTACTTATTTTAGCGAGCAGTATACATGGATATACAGCTTTTCGTAGCAAATTAAATTTCTGCCGTAATTTCGTTATTTACATCAATCATATATATGCATAAACCCATTACTAAAAATGGATTACATTTTAGTAAAAAACAAAAATTATTAAAAAGAGTTAGACACGCCCTTTAAATGTATTTACTTTAAATGAAATAACAATTAAACTTCTTCGACTGCATGATTATATAAAAGAGAAATTCTCAGAAAAGAAATAATTACAGAAGCATACATAACATATACTTCCTAATGCAGTTGCTGCTGTATTTTAAAACGAACAAATGGTAAATTTGAAAATACATGATTTAATTTGAGAATGACTTTTGTACATATGTACATATAGAAAAAATAGATGGTCACAACTAAATGTATATATTAAATGTACGTGTATTAATTATGAATCTTTATACTAATTATGAATGATTGATATGAAATTTTTTGAAAGAGATCAGTCGTTAATAATTAAAACACTTATTATACAGGAAGTAAAGACATAAAATTACATAAAAATAAACCATTTAGTAAAGTTATAAATATGTTTAATTAATTTGTAAATTATAGTATTTGATAAGAACTAAAAAGTACCAAATTACTTTTCAAGATTTATACAGTGAGGTAATAAGGAAGGTAGCATAAACGAAATGGAAGTTAAAAAAGTCCAGAAAAAAGCTCAAGTACAAAAACTGATAGTCAATAACAGGTTACGTAAACTATGCAAGGTAATTAGTTACATTACAGGACATAGCACATGATAAATAAAACGAAGGCAAATTAAGAATATCTCTAAGCATTAATTACTTACAAATATACGTTTGACGATGAGCCAAAATGAGTTAAAGCCCGAAATGCTTAAAGGGCTTGTATTAGTCTTACCAATGCGAAAACAATAGGGTAATCTTAGAAAAAAGTTTTTCTTCTGTGGATCAATTACTTACATAGCGATTTCGGTGCGAGAGTCTGAAATCGATTGATGAATGCTTGTGGGCACCTGGTTTGTAAAGGATACTATCGAATACTCTTAAATTCATGTTGGAGTAAATTTTGTAGGCTCGATATAATAGGCTATGTACGAACAATATATTGTGTTTTAAAGCTTTAATCTTCGATAATGGATATACATCTGTCCAAGTACTTTTCTGGTAAACCTCCCCCCCCCTCCTCGGTGCGGGAGAGAGCCAACCTCC
>JAYRBW010127912.1:0-38517 GCA_036023295.1 Invenusta paracnida | reverse complement strand
AATGGGGATAATGAATCAGAAAAAGACTCAGATAGTGATAATGAGTATGATGACATTGACTCTAGTACTGATAAGGACTTTTCGAACAGTGAAACTGTTTCGCTTGTTTTCTCTAATACATATGATACAAGGATCTGTATACTAGAAGTCTATTTTCGATGTCATTTCCATTGTGTTATGTGTTGTGCGATTTGAAGGTATTAAATGTATTCAATGTATGAGATGTACTCATTTACAATACTTTGACATGGTTCAATCATTGAGAATTTTGTTTGGAGTATGTAACACGGTGGTAGTTAGACTTCATTTTTTAATTTTATAATGAGAAAAATGGCAGCCATATTGGATTTTTTTGTTATAATATATACATGTAAATATATTAATGGTGTTACAACTGATACCTTTGTGTTTGTTTGACCCAAAAGTGCCTTTAAACACATATCTATAAGAACTAATGTAAAATTTAATGTTACAAATATGTTGTCGGCGCCATTTTGATTTTGCTCTGTAGCAACATTGTCAACATTTTTCAGAAGGGTCTGGGAGCTAAATTTATTCTATATGGTCCAAAGAAGTGTAAACAGTAAAAAAATGTTGTCAGCCAGAGGTTGGTCACGGCAGCCAGGTTTATGACCAAAATATATATTTACAGTTGAAAAAGTACAAAATAAATTTGAAATAAATGTATTCCTTTAGAAGGTTTTATATTGGAGTAAATAATCATGACATATTTGAAGTCATTTTTAAATACGAAAAGTGTAAAAAGAATCATTATTTAATTCTTTTAAACTTTTTATAACTTTTAACAATTTGTATTGTTTAAGTTTTTTCTGAAAGAAAAATAACGATTGTTTATTTGTTAGTTCCCGATTTTAACATTTTTACTTTTTCTAACTGAACAAATCAGTTAGCCAAAATCCAGTTAATCTATAATTAAAAGTAAAATAGTTAAAAAGACCTAATTTAGTCATTTGTTATAGATGAGATATTAGTTATTAATAGATATTTGATTATAAGTAAATAAGTTAAAATGTAATTTGGTCATGTGTTACAGGTGAGCTATTTGTTATTAATTTATATATGAATTATAGACAAATTTGATATATTTTTACAATAAATTTATATTTCGCAAATTTTTTTAAATATAAATAAATAATATTAAGTTGTGCTTAATATTTACAAGTATATTTTTCTATATGTTATATTATATTATATTATTGTATTATGTATATATTTTAGTTATGTATTAGCATTATTTTTCATTGATTATATTGATTATATTTATTATTCAAATTATTTTATTAATAACTACTATAAAAAACCACAAAGTTAAAAAATTATATTTGAATGTGACAAAATAGATGTTTTAATGATAAATTTCGTAATATCGATAATTATAATACGTATTATATGAGTTTATTGATCATAATTATCTTTAAGATATTTAAATTCAATTATTGTATTATAAATAATTTAGACATTTTACATAATTAATATTATCCACGGATAATTTTTAACTAAGAGAAAGTTAAAATTGCTTCAATATTACACTTAAAATAATTAATTTAAAATGTAAGCAACCTTTATTAATGATATATAATAAATAATTCGTTTGTTAGTATTCATAATAACATCAATTTCGATTGAACGCCTTTGAATCAGAGTAAGCATATTAAATCATGAAAATACTTAGGCCTAATATTATTAGTAGTTTAACGTGAACACTGACTTACGTTTCGGAAAAGGATTTCTTCAAACTAGAGGCTGCCTAAAATATCGTTTTGCCGAATCGTTTACTCATTTGTTTTTATTTCATAAAAATGAAAGAACATTTCTTTTTCCGACGTTAAAATATACATAATAAATCGATTTGGAAATGATGCCACTCATTTCTTGCTATCTACTCAAGCAAATGCTTTCCCTGTTTGTTGATCTAAACCTTAGTGGCCAGTTTTAGAGAAAGTTAGTTAGGCTCCCATGAATTTTTAATGCTCATATTTAAATCTTACTTCCACGAAGAAAAATAAATGAAGTCGAGTGTAAATATAAGTTACAAAGAAATTGTTGATTTTTCTTAGTAAAGTATTGAAGTGATGTATCATAAAAAGAGAATTTAATTAAATAAATATAGAAAGAATTACATCAAATGCACACATTTTGCTTTTGTGAAAAACGTTTACGTTATAAATAGAATACTGTAAAATATTTAAAGTATTCTTTTTTAATGACATTATAACAAGCAAATTCGATCCAATTATATTATATTATATCGATATAAATTATTTATTTCATCAGAACTTTTCCATTTTATAGTAAATAACTAGCTTAAATTATAAAGAAAAAAATAAAGTTTGATTTACCAAACGAACGAAATTGAGTGTGAATTTTAATTTTATGTAATTTTTTAGTTAATAAATGTTCTATTTTGTATCCACTAATATATCATAAATATTGTGTCTCTATTTCTAAAATATATATTCTTCTTCTTCAAACTTGTGAATTTTTATTTATTTATTAACTGCACAAATTATGTTCTTCTTCATAATTACATTATAATTATTAAGTGATAAAAGGCAATCCTGAGAATATTTAATAACTATACATAAAATATAAAATATCTTGACTATTATAATATTTCGAGCTAGTTATTGTATCACTAAGAAATACCTTTCTAGTTTAATCATGTATTGTATAATTATTATGTCCTTATTTTACATCATTATTATTATGTACAATTAATAATGTAATTGTATTATATAATATGCCAATTGCAATATTAGAAAGACTTGCAAATTTTAAAAAAAATGATTTTTAACAAAACGTTTAAAGCAATAAACACAATCAAGCTGAAATGAGTGTCAACTTTCACCTTTTCAATCAAAATTCTTCCGTATTTATTCTTATCAAATAAACCAAAATTGATGCTTTATACCTATACTTATAAAATTTCTAACTTTGAATAGGAACCCCATAGAAATATAAACAGTAAATGCACTCATATTTTCGATGTTGTAAAAACATTTACGTTATAAATAGAATTTATTAGTGATTGCGTGGATAGTATGACGCAAGCTCCACTGCATCTTGAAGAGGGAAGGGAATGGTATTCAGGTAAATCGGATAGTATGAAGACCCTTGAATCATCCACCTATATTCAATTATTGAAACAGGTCAACGATGTATTTATTTAGTCGGCATATTCTGATATTTACGGGAACCCACACACAAATGTCATTGGTGATCACTATATTTGACTGATTGACCCTTCAGTTTTGATTATGCTTCGTAGTCTGTGTATATATTTGTTTCTGTTTTACGTTTGGCGTCTACTAAACTGGTTTGGTGTTTGTTTAGAATCTTTCGATTTCAAATTATTTACCTTTAATAAATCATTCAGACTCGAATACGCCCGCATTGCATGAATTTACACAAAATGATCCATCTAAAACATCCAATTTCAAGCAAATAATTCAAAAGTTATTAATTTTTTTAATTATCTTATCTTATATAGACATATTTATATATAGCGCTTATACATAACTTACATACTTATAATGTATATATTCAGTGCTCCATTCTTCTATCATCCTCTTGTTTCTTTTGTGCTATTTTGATTTCTTTTGGTTCTTTTGTCTTCTTATACTTGAACAACCTTTATTAATCAAATAACATTAATATAGTTCTATTACATATATTAACAGATTATTAAAACAAAATTGATACAGACAAAAAATTATATTTTTGAAGGAACACATTACAAAAATGAATTTAAATTGTTTGTATATATTAAAATTGCGAAAATAAGAAATATAGATTACTGAATATTATCATTTTCGTTAAATTAATGAATTCATTCAGTGAATTTAAAAGATGTAACATTTTCTTAGTTTCAAAGCAAACTTGTTTTTGAATAGTTTTTTGAACGAATTATCAAAAATCCTACTCAGCTACATTTGAAATGTTCATTGAGTAATGTATAACTTGAAGATTGACTTTTTATAACAATATTGTAGATTTACATATCTATAAATAAGTCATTCTCTCTGACCTCTATATTAATGAAATATTTTTGTGAAAATTAAATATTTGCGAATATATTTATGTAAGATAATTTTTTTTGACACTTATTCTATTAACGTTTAATAAAGATTTTATTATTATTTCTGAGAACTTTTTCTCCCCGTCCAGTTCTGTAAAAGTCAATAATAAATAATGCACTATGAAATAAAGCGTAAAACACAAGCATTGATACTAAATCTCCGTGCATTCTGGAAAAATAATCAATTATAAAATTAGCGTCAAAATAAATAGTTTATATATAAATATATCTAAATCTAATTTTTTTATTCTACTCTCTAAGTTATTATTAACTTAGCACACTTATGTACATTTATTTATGTATTGTTAATTTTTTTGCACTTATTAAACTTAATAAATGTATATGTGTCAGGTGTGTTTTGTATTATTAAAAGATAAAATAATTCTAACAAATGCAATGTTATTAAAATGTTCGATAACTTTTAATGAAAGTAAAATGATATCATTATAATGGCAGTTCTTTTTTTATTATAATTTTACCTTCTGTTATTTATAAAATAAAAAATATTATTATTTTTGAACATTATGCATTACAAACCTCTTTAGATCTGAGGGTTTATTTAAAAACATGTTATTGTACTCGTAATTATCAACTTGCATTTGGTCTAAGTTATTCCTTTGCATATATATATAGTTCTAAAGCTTATTATTAGAGCGAGATAACTGTTAGATTTTAAATTCTTTGTTAGATTTAAAATATATTATTTTGTATGAGGCTAAAAACCCAAAGGCATTGGTACATATGTCTTCGTATACATAGTGAATGCCTACAATTCCCTTTAATTCTTTATCTATCTGCATTCATATCTAATATTTGATTCTTCTTGAAGAACTCTTTGAACGGCTAAATCAGAGGTTCTTGATATCTATATATTTAGACGCGGCATATATTTATAAAATAGCGCATTGTACAATTTTCAAAACCAAACAATTGTAAGGTCTTAATCTATAGTCGCAATATCACCCACGTACCAGATGAACTTATTTCACTATGTTGACATAATATTATTTCCAGATAATAATTCACTGATACATGTTTTACCGTGGTAACAATGGAGGTGATACAAGTCGCTTTACACATGAAATGTGTCGGACTAATACGCTTGTAAAGTTATCAAATTTTCTACCTTAATCGGCATATTATTATGTAATCAATAATATAACTTTTTAAACATCTGCTATAACAGAATTCCAACTACAATTGTATCTGTACTTTTACAAATATATGTACTTACCTATTTACTTCCCACAAATATATTAACCTTCGAATATATAATAAATTTGTTTTAAATTTAAAAATTTCTCGTGGTGAGTGAATTTACGGACACCCTGTATAATAAGCTCTATGAATCCTCCGGTAAACTGAGTAGGAATTTATTATAGATATTTATTTATCTAGTTGTAATCATTTAGAATGGTAGATAAAATAATTATCATATAATATTATAATTCACTTTAGCAAATCGTTGTCATAAATAAGACAATTGATTTCGGAGGGTCATGTTGTGTCACTCCTAAATGATCACCCAACCATTTCTGTATAATATGTTCATTATAATTTTAAAGCTGACGAGGCCGCAATAGCAGGCGAACCTGTATAAGTAGCAGATGTATATAACTGACAAGCAAGCCGCAATAGTTTAACAAATACTCTCAACCACGGCACATTGACTTTTCTACCGTATTTCTAAATTAGTAATTACTCTTTCTTAAATCATCCTCCTGTTGATAAATTCTAAAACTAAATCTATATGTGCCATTGCCTGACAATTAGCAGTGTAAATGTATTAATTGTATTTTATTTCTATCTAAGTCGTTTTACATAATTACACAATTAATTTTATAATGTTGAAATATAATTATGTATCTAGTTTTAATACTTCAATGTTCTTGAAACTTTAGAAGTCACCAAAAGAATGTGTACAACGTAAATATTATTAAGAGTTGCATAAAAAAATATGCACTACTTATTTGAAATAAATTCCTTCTTAGATTAATTGAAATGAAGATTCCATTTTTTTGATTATACATACCTAAGTTATGAACTAAACTACGATCACGATGAGATATTTTTATTTTTTGCTTCATCATTTAGGTAAAAATCTTTTTGATTTCACTATAAAAAATATCAGAAGATACATTTTCATCAATAAAGATTCAGTTATATGGAAGGCTGCAATGAGATACAAAACTGGATGAAGTGAATTCATCACATAGATTTTCCAAGGCTTTAACGGCTCTCCTGAGTGTACATAGTGAAGTCTTCGACCTCAAAAAAATACCTCAAAAGGCCTCCCCATCTCAAATGAAGCTAACACTTTCAGTTAAATATTTGCGTCTTAAATCGATACATATACTATGAGAACAATATATGCGATCAGTTTGTCCTAAGCCTTATTTACAAATTAGAAAGTCAAGAAACTCTATAAGATTTTTGAATTTTTTATAGGCTTTATTTTTCAAAGTGGCAGATGCAAAAAATTACAACAATTTCAAGCCAAACAACTCTTTTGGGTCGCTAATATTTCAACTGGCCAGCTGCCAGCTAGGGACGGAGTAATTAATTCGGTGAGAACCAGGGCTTCGAACCCACTCACATATACTGTCATCTGATCAGCAGTCTAACACTTTACCTCTAGGTCCCCAATAAGAAACCTTATTCTACAAGAGAACGCATGCAAAAATGTAAATAACTTATTATTCAATCAAAAAATAAATAGAACCAAATTATTAACTGAATTTACATGGTCATCTTTGATATCTCATTGACATAACACAACTTTACAGTCAGGTGAAATGGTCTCGTCATCTCTATATATAGGTAAGAAACGGTCAACCGACCAGCTCTATAATTATAATTAGACGCAGAAAGATTATACGTATCAATGTCAGCATTATCTTAGATGTCATCGCATCTGACAGGATTTTTAATCCTGTGAGGCAATGGCCAATTAAACTCTGAAATTTTAGATCACAGTTATACTCAGGTACCCTAAAACTTGCCGGACTCATTTTTTAATTTACTCACAATCAAATTTAACTACAATGAATAGCTGATTCGCTAAACTGAAATTTCTATATTCCCAATCGCCTAATTTTTTTTTATATCTATTTTTTCTGATTTCTTTTCCATTTTCTTCTCGCAATTCTGACATCCACACCTCCCGTATTCTTAGGTATGCTTTTGGATTACATATATAATAATCAATGTATGTAGACTGCTACGTACGTGATGATATGTATTTATTGCATCTTTAGATTGACATACTTTTCAAATTATTTTTTGTAAGACAGTCAAAATATTTCTAAATTTTAAAATCTAAAAAATAAAAAAACCGCTTTATATTACTGAGAATTTACTTAATTGTATAATGAAATTAAACGAGACTAAATTGTGTTTTCAAGACATAATGCTTTATCTTCAATATCTGTTATTTATAAATTTAGTTAAATCATAGCTCTATTATTGAAAATATCAATCATTAGAATGCTATGGAAGTTTCAGTACTTATTTATTTTTATACTTATTTTAATTTACTATAATTCTAATATTAACACCGCTTGCCCACTTTGCCTCAATCCTCAATTGTATAATCGCACAATCTGCATCATATGTAATTAGAAGGTAGTTTTATTGTTTCAAAAATTCATAAATATCCATGTTTGATTCTTTATATATAATTGATATATACTTTATTTTAACTATCAGTTTTTGTTCAGGAAGTTACACTTTAAAGCATAAGATAACAATATCAGTTTGGATTCTACTCTGAATTTATCAATTTTTTACTTACAGATAATTTTATGATTCTTTATATCTTGAATTTCTATAATTTTTATTATTTTTTATTATTAATATAAAAAGTATTTCTTATTGATGTTTTGAATCGTGTACATAATGATTATGTAATAAACGATGAAATGTACATAATATAAAATAATTGTATTTTTATATTAAAAGTAAAACGCCATACTCGTAAGTTAACGATATATGTATGTATAAACATTTATTTATTTGTCAATCTATTTGTGGAAATTTTGATTAATCGAATGAACAGAATGAATGTATAAATTTTTTTATTATTATAAAGAATATTATGCATTATCTATAAGATGAAAATTGACAAAATGTCTGTAACTATTGAGAGATGAATAATTATAAGATATTTCGTGATAGATTATTAAAACAATTTGTATAATATTGAAATCTTATTAAAATGATTCATGTTCAAAACATTAATGCATGTACATGTGTGTGTTTAGTGTTAATGTAAAGAGATATAGATGGCTAAATAACGCATAAGCTCTTTACGAAGTCAAAAGATTATAAATAAAATGTTTATGTTTAATGCCTAAACTTTACATTTTTTAATTGAAATCAAAATTTAATCAACAATTAATTATTTATAGAATTAATATTAATTAAATCAAATAGGTGCATCCTTGTGTACAATAGTCTGGTTAGGTTATAGATTGCTTAGATAAAGAAGTTATATAAAGATTAAAGATATACATGCAAGAATGCGTGCAAGGAAAGTAAATATTAAGTGAACATTAAAAATACTTATGCCCAAAGCAACAAAATTGAATTAGTTGTTTAAAAGAAAAGAATGAAATATTTTATATTAACACATTAGATTTTGACTATTCCTTTCCCATTATTTGTTAAAAAACTGAGAAGGAATACTTAAAAAAAGTAGATGAAACCAGATTTGTTTCATGCAGATAGAGTAAACTCTAAAATTGTATCAAAACGTTAAAATATATATTTTCTTCTAAATGATTAGTTTGTTTCTACCTATGAGTAGAATAAAAATTCTAAATTAAATATGAATCAAAATCTTAATCATTTATAAAAGAAAGTTTCAAATGGTTATTACCCAAGACTTATTCTCTCATTTTAAAGATTTTTATCCAACAATTAATCAGAGCGCTCAATTTTCTATTTACTTTTGTTACAAAACAGAACCATATATACATGGAATATATGTATACATGTAAATACAATAATTACTGCAATTAAAAAAGAAAGAAATCAGGAGTTTTAAAACTTAAGTTGCTCAACTTTGAAGATTATTTTAGATAATATAATTTCTATGTAACATGATAGATATCTAATTTTAATTATTTTTAGCTTTTGCAATTCTATTATTTATTTATGAATTTTATCTATGAATTTTTATTTTACTAATAGATAGAAACAAGTCAACCATTTAGAAGAAACAATATATTTCTAACGTTTTGATAATTATTATATATATAATATACATTTATTTATAAGAATACTAATAGGTTTATAACTATTACATTCTCACGTAGATTAATTCGCATATTCAGCTATAAAGAAATAATTTCAAGTTTACTGAATTAACTATTTTAAAGTAGTTTTAATATTATACTTTAAATAAGTATAGCAACTTTTTAACCACTAAGAAGATTAGCAGAAAACATAAATACGTAGATTTTATTGTCCTTGTATGAAGAAAGGTCTGGTTGTAATCTCCATGACTTTGTTCAAAAATGTCTTAAAATTAGACAAAAATTTACAATTTAAAAATATACCCTTTGATCTAAAAACATTCATAATTGTCTGGAGAATTGATAGTATTGTTTAGAAGTACATGATATTTATTGTATTTCAAAATGCAAATCCTAAATGTGTTTTATTGTTTTTTCGAATATATTATTTCTAGTTTAGCTGTTTAAAAGGACCATATATACATACATATACTATATATATGCATGTATGTGAATAATTCTACTATATTTAAATTGAAATGTTTTGATCCGTTATATAAAGATTGTCTTATATTGTCTTATATTGTCTCTTAACGTCGTTCTTACAAAATATATTTTATTGAAATAGCTATATTCTTAATAAAACAATGTAACGATTACAATATGTACAACATTTACATTCTAAAAATTTGAAATTTCATTAAGATTAGTTTACTGAAATTCTAGTTTACGAAAACTGTATATTAGATACAAAAATTGATTTACAAAAAATTTACAAGGGGTAATATTTGTTGTTTTCAAAAAGTAATATTTATTTATTATTCCATTTAAATTTTGACTTAATGAAATAATAGTCTAACGTAAGTTATTATTACATTCCAGTCTTAATAATATATTGGAATAACGATTACAATACCACTACAATAAATTTACTCATTGTAAAAATATTTATAAAAATAAAATATTTTAAATTATGTCTAAGTAACAAAATTAAACTGAACATGTCTCACATTTTTATTTAAAGTTTGAGAATACAATAACATACATATCATGAACACATGAGTTCAATTTCCTCGATTTATGGTATCATGATTTTTTAAATTTCATGAAGTAAATTTAAATTTTGCAGAGTATCTCGATAATTCATTCATTTTTAAGTAATAAAAAAAGGCTAATGATAAGAATCTGATTTTACATTTTTTAAACAATTTAAATACTTCCTGAGTTTAAAACTCAGGTTAAGCATAAATGATACATAGAACTTAATTAAACTGTGTGACTTACCTTGCAAAACGAATGTCAAAGTAAACATTGTGTATAATATTCATATTTTAACAGATAAATTTGATGATTTAAACTAGATTATGCAAAATGTTAATTGCTTATCTGTAGCATTTTCGTCATTGAACCCAAGCTTATTTAACAGTGCAACCTTTTCATTTATTGTAATAATTATTTCTTCCATTTATAAGCATGAATATATACAATAATATTTTAAATAACTAAATCTTTTATTTCTGGAATACAGCTAGTGTGTGATGGCTAGCGTTTACTCAAAGAGTAAACCAAGTAAGACCTATGTTAATGTATTATAAATTTCCTTAACAGTCAAATATTGGTTATATTTATGAACAAGTATATTTGAACTAGTTTTGTTTCCTGTAAATTCTAAAATATGAAAAGATCCAAGCTTAGCTGGTATACTATAACTTATACTTAATTAGTCAACAATAATATAATCAGTTATTTTAATAAGATTATATCAGTATTTTAATGATGATTAAATTTCTAAATAACGCAATCCACCATTGTTTTCCCAGTTTAAACCTATATTTATTGAAATTAAAAAAAGGAAATATTAATCTTCTTATTATTATTTTAATATTTCTAAATATATGAAACTTGTCGGTATGGAATAAAAGTCATAAAACTACAGTTAAATGAGATATTGGTGTAAAAATATAAATTATCATATATTGTCTAATTTTTATTAGAATTAAACGTTCAAACAAACACACAAACAAACAAACAAACAAACAAACAAACAAACAAACAAAATAAATAAACAATTTATCTACTTTTAATTATGAAACTCATTCTATTGACTGACTATTAACTGAAAAATGAAGCCTTATTGTGAAATTGGCCCATGCGGTACCCTAAAGATGTATGTTTATTTGTGTAAGTTTTTATATATAAAAAAATTTCATATTTTATATGAACATAATTTTATTAATATACTGAGAATAATTATGACAATATTTAAATTTTAATGTTTTTTTTATTGGAAAACTTTTATTGAATGCTTAACTTAACTTAAATCGAAACGAATAGACATTTTACTAATGCTTTTGATAACAATCTCGTTACAGTTGTTATTTTATAATGCATATTATGTATTAATAATAGACTGTAAAATACATGAATACATTTATCAATATATTATACATGGTAAACACAAATGAAATTTAAATAAACTTGAATAGCACAAGTAGGGCATAATATCAGTGTTTATGCAAAGTATTCCAATATACAGTGTTTAATTTTGCAAAGAATTGTTTTCATTCTTTATCCGCTTCCTTGAAATAGTCCACCACGTTCCATTCCCGTCATAATTCCTCTGTAAACACAAATATAAAATTGAACCATCAAACATTCAAGTAAACATCTTAAGAATAATAAAATGCGAACTCGCTTTGTTTAGATATAAACAAATCTTAATTAATTTGTCACCATAGGCTTAAACTAATCAATCGATAATTTTTTCAATTCTGTAGTGCAAGTCAGTTTGTTAAATCCCGTAGTATGTACCGGGGGTTCCAAGTTGCTATTTTCGGGTTTGAAGGCGGGAGTCTTTCCCGAGAATAGCAAATTTGAACCCACGTTCATACTCCTGGCTTTAATAAACTGATTTGCACTGCAGCATTGAGATCATAGAGATCAGATTATTGTTACTTCGCCTTAATATCGTATATTAAGTAATAGGCCGATCTCTATGATTGAGATAATTATCGATTTATATAGTAGGAGTATTGATCTGTGCTACAATATTTCCAATTAAAAGAAAAAGTAAAAGACACATATTTGATTGGTACATGTACCTCTTCAGTTGTAAACACCAGCACAGGTCAATACTCCGACTATATTCATTTTCACAAAATGCTGCGGGAGTCCTTCCACTTTTTAATCAAATATAAATTGATTAGTTTAAGCCAATGACGACTAATTAATTGAGAGTTTTATAGCGAGTTCGCAATTTAATCTATAATAATATAAATAGCGGGGCTAGCCACTAATATATTTATAATTTATAAATCTGTTAAGAATTTCAAGAGATGTAACAAATAAATTTTTTTAAAAAGGTAGCTAAATAATAGTAAAAAGATTTTTTTAAATTATATATTATTTATAATAAGTTAATAATTTGGTAATAATTATCAACTTTACGGATTCTTTGTACAATTCAAAGTAATTATTAATTTAATATAAAGAGGTATGAGATTATTTCACTGAAAGAAAAAACGCATAGTTGTATACCACTTTCCAAAAAGAATGAGAAAATTAGTTAATTTATATTTTATAGAACTAATCATGAGCCCCTGTTTATTATTTTATTAAGAGTAACACTCCTTTCTTTGATTATGATTGTCTAATCACGCTGCATTAGTTGATTATAATTGAAATAATAATACATTTCAGTCTATCAATCTAGAAATCAATTAGTAGTTTTGACATTCAAGATGTTTGGATTTGAATTTTGTTTCTCGTTTTAGCAGATAGTGTATATATTTTAATTTTTTATAATATTTCAAAAAATACTTAAACTATGACTACAGAAGTTTTCTTCTTCTTTCTTCTTTTTATGCTCGCAGGCGTGTTCCTCTGGGGAAAAAACATAACCTCGGCCAAAAAGGCCGATCCTTTTGAAAAAAGTGTGTACTCCCGGCTTAGGTCTCATGGGTCTGTTGATTTCCATCCCACCGAGCTGACGAATGTGACGGCATCCCAACGAGGGCATTTCTCGATGACGTGTAGCAGATATTTTTTCACGTCTTCGTTGCGTTTATCGCTGAACAGGTTTTCCATTTCTCGGATTTTATGTCTATATTTCTTCGATTGCGTAGAAGCCTTTGTTTTTCATGTATAAATACATGGAATTGTATGCCTTCTTAAACTAACAATGTGATACATATTTAAAACTACATAGTAAACCTATATTAAAGTATGTTAATGTTTAGATTTTACTGAGATACATTTACATTTATCTTCTACATGAAATTTAACTAATTATGGTATTACAAAATGAGTTTTGAAATACAATTAGTACTTTTGTTTGTACCTGTAACGATCTAAAAGATATTTGATACCATTGTAGACCCCGCTTCCAAAAGCAGGCTTGGACTCGACTGCAACTTGAATGAGTCTACCGCTAGGAAGCTTGTTCTTGAGTACTTGACCAGCATATGTGTAGAGCTGTTGTTTGTGGTTATTGTCAAGCAAATGTACAATAATCAAATTAATGTGGTGAATTATATTGAGATAAACATCATTAATTTTAAAATTCTACACGTAATATTTAAAGAGTTTCAAGTAAAAAATTTTTGATTTAAAAATTTTCAAGCTTTTATTATACAAAGTTAATACAAGTTTTTTATCATCTGTTTTCTATGTTATCCATTATATCAAGGGATATTACACTTTCAAGTGTTTATGTATATATTTATCAAATATCACAATTTTTTTCAGAAATTTACTGCAGATAGAAAAACCCAAAGCGATATTTCTATGGATCAGATTGTAGTAATTATACATCATGTTATCCTAAAGTACTTCAATTTATTTATTTTAAAAGTGAAGAAATCAACTTTAAATTACTATTATATAATGAAAAATGTTGTAGAGTAGTACTTAACAGATATTTATTAATGACATATATATATAATAATCTCAGGAAAATATATCCTCTTTTTATACGTATCTTCTATTTACAGTTATTCTTCAATTCGTCACTTTATGTTTTTATTTTTCAGATTTTATTCATAATATAATTCAAAACATATTAACATTTAACATAAAGGACTCTTCTAATATAGATAATATAAAATTCTATGTCTGGAACATATATTTATTCAATGTAAATAAAATGACTAATTTACAATTTCATATTATAAAAATAATAATTTATACAAGCATAAACGTACTGCACCGTCCTGCTTTGAGTAGAAGATGATCATTTTGTCTGATTGAAGATCGCAGTTTCCAGGAAGATTCCACATGTCATACAGATAGTAGGCAAACACTGAGGCATAGTCCATAACCTTAGAGAGATCTTGATTTCTATTAAAAATATATCAGGAAGTAGGGATGTTATTATTATTACATATATTCATTTTTTAGCTCTACATAAACTTAACATATTATGTGATATAGGTATTATACAGAAAGTTATCTTTAAAACAATTACAATGATAACACATGAAATTTAGTAATAAGTAACTAGAATAAATGGTTGGATGTTCAAGTTTTTAGAATATCCTTTATATTACATATTTAGGAACACTTTTGTTGAAATAAAGCATATATATAAAAAATGATCTTACAACAATAAAAATTCTAGAACACATCTAGGTAATAATATATCATATTACATATAATATTTTAAAATTCTTTCAGTTTAATAAATAAATATATGTATACACACTATAATATTAACTATTTGATTAAAAAAACCATTTTAAAATCTTTAACGATTTTTGAAACATTATTTGATAGTGAATGTATAACATTATATCCAAGTAACTTCATATATGCAAGATAATATAACCACTGGTTTTTACGCTTTTAAATCGATTGATTCTAAAATTGTAACATTTTCTTTACATAAAGTTTGCAATTTATTCTTGTTTTTAAAATTAAATTTAAAATGTACGGATCATATTTTATGAAAAAAATAAAAATTCCAATTGTGAGTGCTTTTTGTTTAAATAAATAAATAATGGGATTCCCTGAAGTTCTCGCACTTAATTCACTTTAGACTCCAATTAAATTCGCTTATTCTATGTTAGAACTACATATTTCTTTGGCTAATAAAATGAAAGACATAAAAAGAAGGAAGTTTGTTAACATAAACAAAACGAGACATTGAAATGGATTTCTAAGCGATCAAGATTAATTTCTACCGTTTAATCGAAAGCTCTATGCTCTTAAGTTGGCATGACTTCGCTTACTACGGTTTAACCACAGTTTTCTGTTTTCGAGAATTGCTGACGCAACTAACAGTGATGAGATGAGAATTGCTGACGCAACCAACAGTACGACTGAGATGGTTTAATCCATAGACTTTAATTACACCAGCGGTTGTTATTTCAAATGTCTTCAGTTTAAACTGACTAACTTAAGTTTAAACTTTATGTTTAAACTGACCCAAACTAATCGAAACATTGAGACAGCGTAATGTGTAATATTTGAGAAAAATATATAAAGAATTTTTGTAATTTGTATGATTTACGAGTACAAAAATTTCAATATAATTATATGTGTGCTTATTTTTTTCAAATCTCAATGATTTTGACAAAGATAAAACCTACAGCAAGAATATGTATGGTAAAAAGGTGGACAATGAAGAAAAAGTGCATGTAAGGTAAGTTAGTAGTACAAGTTGGATTTTGTTGAATTTGTATATTTTGCATATCAATTGTAACAACTTAATAAAACTGTATCTCTTATAAAAATTTGGGAAATATTCTGCCAAGATATAATTAAATATATACTTTTAATTTAGTACATTTCATTAAAAAAAGTTCTCTATCATTATTTCCATTATTATAACTTAATTTTTCATTTAATTTATTTACGATTAGTTTTATATGAACTGAATAGTAAACATTATTTGAATTTATATTTTTAACAATACAAACTTAGATCAATTTTGACGATATTTTAATTATATAATTCAAGTGTGTTATTTGAAACTATGTTGTAAGTGGTACGTGTTACAAAATACAAAATGCAATATCGAATAACTAATTATATGCATGTATTCATTTCATAATTAATGAAATTAATAAAATAATGACTGATTATTATTGCATATTGACTTTTCCTTTCTGTTATTAATATTATAATTCGTTTTATTTTCATATTTGCTTCTATTTTAATCAATTAAAAATTATACAATTTTTGTAAATAAACATCTATTTATATACACGCTTATAAAAATACGTATGCAAATATTGAGTGAATTTATCCAAATATATAATTTGTTAAAAATTTATAAATAATTGGGTATTTGATTTCTACACATCTAAATAGTAAACCAATCACTAGTAAACACTATCTTAGTACTTACAAGAACCATTCTTTGAGAACTTACAGAATATGTAGATGTTTAATATTAATTAGTTTGCATTATAATTAATTTTTGCAATTAAAAGTGTACCTATATTACACACATATTTGTACTATTACTTCATACACCGATGTAGTAGAGATGCAATTTGAATAGTTTACGTAGGCTTGTGCAACTTAAATTACTTACTATAATAAATGTTGTCCTTACCGAGATAATTACATAAAATTCAGAAAACTAATTCTTCAAATTACAAAGTAATTCTACCTCCTTGCTCAACGAACTATAAAACTTATGTTAAGAATTTATGAACATAAATAAAGTTAACAAAAAAGTAAAGATATTTCGTGAGCTATTCCGTAACGATGACATTTTAAGATACATATATACTCATTATTATTCTTTTAAATTTAGCATATTTTGAAATAAGCAAAACATCAGCTCTAGCTTCCTTTCAAAATGAAAAAATAATAGGATTTTTATGAGGATTCTATTTGTAATCAATTCTTATTATATACTTCAATTTTTAATCGGTTGTATTAAATAAAATTCTATGCTGCAAGAAAATTCGTAAAATTATGTTTCTAAACATGTTTGACAGCTGTTCTTTTAAATATCTCGTATTTTAAATTTTAATTCAATACAAAAATATATAGAATAATGCATGCATGAAATTGAATAAGAATAGGTTTCATTCGTGTAATCATTTCGATATTTTTAAAATAAAAATATGCATAATAATTCTATATTTGATAAGAATATACCCATTTATGTCTTAATGAATAATAAGTTAGATAATAAACATAGTGTCATAAATATTTTACCTTGCACATGACAAAATTAGGTTTACCGATTAGATAACGTATTTATTAAGCATAGAATAAATTTATAATGTGTATAATAATTAATAAACACTTAAAATATTAACAATCCAATATACATTGTTTGTAGTTATGTAGCTAGTATAAAATAATAAGTTTATAAACTATATGGTTCAATATAGCTTTTTAAATAGTTTGGTAGTTAGTAAATTTGCGTACTTTCGTGTATATTTCCACATAAACTAAAGCTTTAACAGAAAATGTCGTACCTAATATTAGAAGTAAATAATTCATAGCTAATCTAATTGAGAATCTCTTTCTATGAGGAAAAGAAATGAAAAACAATTGAAAGGAAACTAAAAAGCTTCCCCAGCATCTTGGAGATATTGTACATAGTTGTTTACATCTCATTATACCACCATAAGATAAACTTACAGTAAGTAAACTAACCACAAAATATCTAATCAGCTTTATCTAGTATCTGAAAGTTACTTACATCAAATATTATGATCTTGCTTATGCAGATAAAGAAAAACAAAGAAACATTAAAAACAGTGTTATTAAAATATAACCATGCGCTAACCAACAATTAGGTAATTATACAGTTAAAATATATATAATGTACAAAAATTAGAACATTTATGTATCTAGGCTAGTAACAAGTTAATTAGTTATAAATGTTATCGTAATCAAAATGATATCGAATAAAATAAATACAACAATCAGATAATAATAATTATATATGGATAACATTAATCAAATCTACAGATAGAATTCCTATTCTCTAGCTCTACCAAATAAATATAATTAATGATGTAATTATGACCGAGTATCAAAATACAACAAAGATACAAATTTAGGAACACATGAAAACAATATATTTGAAAATAATTACTAATAATTATAATAAATCATTAGACAACTCTACTAAGTTATTTTATGCCCTGCACATTATTTAACTAGGATTTTAAATAGATCATATTGCAAACTGCACGGGAATAATCAAGCATTCGTCTGATTTCATTTATTTCGAACTCCTTAATAATAAAAAATTACGTCATTCTTCAAAAAACAACTCAGAATATCCCATTTTAATATTTTATTCAAATTCAAATTCAAAGTCAAACTTTCTCACAGCTTATTTAAACATACCTTATCTATTACTTCTATCATCTGCTGGCCAGCGCATATTTCATAGTATATCATTACCACACCGTCGCACAAAATGACATACAACAGCATACTACAGCATACAACAGCATACAATAGCATAAAAGAACACATACATACGTTGAAACAATAACAAGAGGTAACATAATTGAAAAATTGAAAAATAAAGACTGTGTCATGAAAATAAAATAAAAAGCTGTGAATTAGACGGATAGAAAGTAGATTAATAAAAGACGATATATGCGTTAGAGTGTAGAGCTATTCTCAATTCTTAATTTTAATGTTTTAAATTTGTTGTTTATAACGAAGTATATAAATAGAAAACATCAGACAAATTAATATAATTATAAAATAAAATCTATCAATTAGTGTTTTCATACTACTAATGAATATTATTTTAGTAGGAGAACTGGACATGCTTTTCTATCTTGTTGAGTTTCTTTGGCAGCCCATACTCCTAGTACAGCTCTATTGGATACTACTAATATACTTAACAACAGTAAGAGGATTGTCGTGAGTGCTAAAGGACATAATCAAGTCGAAACAGCGCTGTCCACCTCTCCCCGTATATACTGTAATATAAAGCAAATGTCGGTAATTTTGTCTTCAATAATTAAACGATCAGTACATTAAATCACAAAATTATTAAAACATTAAATAACGCAACAAAATTTTCTAGAATAATCTATCATCTTTTTATATGAAGTGCAGTTACCCGATTCGGAATATTGCTTCTCCTGACCCTTCATTTATACACAAAACATTAGCAAGACCTGTGAAGTTTACCTGAATTATAATTTTTACAATATATACACATACAGTTCATTATATTAAATCGCGACTCTAAACGCTGAATTATTATATTGTTGTAAATTTCAATATCTGACACCATTTGCGCTGCCAGAGCGATGCGTCCAAATTTACAAATATATATATATATACATACATATATACATATATTATAAACAATTTTCAACAATATATATACGTACTATTATACATTTTAGGTGAAATATTATTTTCTGGGATAATGTCAAATAATTGTCATGATACGAAGAGTTTTCATTATCAAATTCTCAAATTACACATATAAATTTACTATTGCATTAATTTATTAATTTATGAAAAAATGATCTTTTGATGATTTATAGATTATACTGATTTTTTTATTAATATGAGTATGAATTTAATAAAATGAAAAATATTTGCAAAAATACATGAATCAATAATTTACAAAACACAATTTGTTATTTTAATGAACAACAAAGCAATACAATAAATTGTGTATCTATACATAATATAAAAGTACAAGAATCAAAGTATATCAAAGCTTTAAATTTTTTAATTTAGTGTAGGTTAAGTCATTTTGTCAGGATGCAGTTAACTATTATTGAAATATAGACATCGGAAGCTCATCAATTATTTGTAAGTTAATCGTTCTTCCTACTCAATAGCCTTCATTTTTACCTGGTGGAGGCAAAGACAATGCAAAACATTTGCCACACGTGTAGAACACGGAAAATCCATTTAATATATAATGCGAAATTCAATATAAAAAATTCTTATAATAAAAGGAAAACTCATATGAGTATGTATATAGTACAATACATGCAATATTTATTAACATATTACTTAATTTTATTCCTTTATAAAATAAATTTAAATTAACATACTTCATCATTTAAATTATTTTATTTACACAATTATAATAACATTTTTATTTTACTAATTAAATTGTATCCAATTGTTAACAAAAATATATAATTATTTTCAAAGCTTTTCCAAACTGAAATTAACTACCAATGCAACAATTGATTTATAAAATTGAGTAACAAAGATATGGTTATTAAATAAGACTGGTAACTTTATTAAATAACGGCTCGTTGCAGTTTCGCATGCTTTACATTTATGTAACATTTATATTTGAATATGCAGAACAATTCATCACCACAATTTAAAGGATAAATATATGTGCGTTAAAGATATAATAAATATCCATTTAAGCATACTCAGTTATTAATAAATAGACCGATTATATGTACAACAATTTACTTTTATTAAGCTACATGTAATGTATAATATTATATTATTATTTAAGCTATAATACCGAGTTTAGTCTCATTAGTCACGCTAGATAATATATTCTTTTCTTTACCGTTTCAATTATAAAATATCATTTAGGAAATGCAAGACTTTCAAAGCATAAATAAATTGCTGGGTGATCATTTAGGGTGGCGAAATATGGTCCGCAGATAACAATGATCTGATTTACAACAGCATTAGATAAAATTATTAACGGTATATCAATTTATATATAAATATATTTATAGTTATTACAATGAAATAGGTCAATGGCTATGATAAATTCCTAGTCAGTTACGTAGTTCACCTACATAACAAGCTTATTATATCAGACTTGGCAATGTCGAACATGTTACGTCACCTCTCTGCAAATACCGTGATAAGACAGTGAATTATTATCTACGGATCATACTATGTCGAAATAGTTGTTTTATCAGTTCACCTGGAGATTGCCATGATATGAGAGAATTAAAAGCCTAATATATAAACACAGTTTTGAAATCCAAACTGAAACTGAAACTGAACCAAAAATAAAAAGACATTACATATCTCGGTGTAATAGTTTTCAAAATATACCAAATCCAGACTAACAGAAAATATTGTACGTCCTCAAAACATCGAAATAAAGACAACTCATGCACACACATTGTACCAAATTAGATTGCTAAAATAGATTGCTCATATATTTTAAGTTTGACAATCTAATTATCAATATCGGTTAAGGAGCTGTTTTTTATAAAAATAAATAGATATAAAATGCTTGATGTTTATTATAAAACAAAAATAAATCAAATATAATATGTAGTTTAAAAATAACTCTTATCATATACTGAAATATCTAAATTAATTAGAGTTGAAAATAAACTCATTCTAATTATATACTACATAGGCCCGTTTAGGACTAATCTGAACACAGTCAGTATGGTAAATACTTTAGATCAATGACTATCAGAGTTGGAGCTTTGTGGAAGTATTTTCGCCTTACCCAATTTTCATGTTGTTGGTAATTGCAATTCCGATAATAGGCCGTGGTCGATTAGGGTCGCATGACCCTCCCGCCTCGGTATTCATGTTGTTTTTGATGTTGTAGATTATATCGTTAAGTCGGTTTACTGTTGGAAAGCAGAGAATGAATATTTATTTTTAAAGTAGGTTAATTAATGTGTAGGTTATTGAATACATGTCCTTAATTTAATTATTATTTGAAAAAAATGAAATTTGTTTATACACAAGAAGTTTCTAAAATAGTAAATTGCAAATGAAATAATATCATGTATATGTTTAATAATAATTTCATGAAATGTTAGTCTTATATTGTAGGTAAAACATTTTCGTATAAACATACAATTAAGGAAGACTCTATCGATTGTTTGTAAAGCTTAATAGAAATTATACAATATGCGTATATCATTCATATAGAACGTATTATAAGATATACATGTCTTTTAAAGTACATTCAATAAAGTACAATTTTAAAAGATATTCGCTGATTCTCGGCAATTAGGAGAACTAAAAAATAAAAAAAGTACTAAGTATACATTAAATAATAAGCCGAATACAAATAAAAATGATTGACTAAGTACGAAAGAAAGATTTTAATTAACTGATAACAGTTTTTTGTGGTAATCTATTGTATATAAATCGCAAGATATAAAATATTATATATTAAGATGTATTATGTATCCCATGCATTGATTAATTTATAAATATTTGGATAAATAAATAATTTTGTCAACAAATTTTATGAAATATAGAAACCAAACTAAACGGTATATATATATATATAATTATTAATTTCATTTAAATGTTCATGAAATATCAGTTAGTATTGCTAGGTACTTTCAATCTTATCACTAAACTGAGATAAGTTATAATTAATACTTCATTTTATTTTTTAGCAGAATGAAACACACAAAAGTAAAGTTATTCAATTTATTTATATTAGAGCAATTGCTATACATAAATGTTGGCAGTTTATTTGTTTATTGTAACATACTACAGATATGTAAACTTATTTGCTAAGTACCTACGTTTATAAAAAACTATTAAAGAATATATTACATATAAAGCATTTACTGGCATATACATTATTCTGGGAAAAATTTCAAAGTATAAACATTACACAGTGAATAATATTTATTATTTGTATTATTAAATATAAACGTATGGTATTGACAGTCAAATTAATACCTTATTACAGCCATATTTGTGAATTTATTTAACTGTAAATTATCATTTTGAACTATCAAACGAAAATAAATGTATTTGTTGAATTAGTATATGAGGTGGCTAATATATATAGTATCTGTGAAGTATATAAACATTTTATAAGTTTCCACAAAAAAAGTTATATTATATAATCATTTATTTTATAATTCATCATTCATCATTATTGTAAGCAAAAAAATTATCATATATATTAAACTTCATAAAAATTTATAACTACCGTTTCACGAAATATTCTTGAAACTTATTTTTTTGCCGCAATAAATAAATGCACCTCATCAATATGATATGCAAATGGATAATTATAATTAGTACAGTATATTTATCATTATTGTATTTATTTTTTGATAATTTGTCATCGTACTTGATCAAGGCCAGATTCAGTCTCACATGTTTAGTTTTATTTTGTTCGACTAATATTATATAATGTTGCTAGTTATATGCATATTGCGCATACTATTCTTAAGAAAATTTGTAAACTGATTTTAACAAAAACGTACTCATATAAGTATAATAAAATTGTCATTAAACCAGTATTTCTATAGGTAACTGAATAGTAAAATATTACAGACCCTTTCCTGTTTTCTAACAAATATTACCTTCATACCTTATATAGTATGTTAATAAAAAAGTCATTACATATGAAATAAAGTAATAACATATTTTTTAAATTGATTAAATAGTTCTGACATTTTACGATTTATTTTATGTAAATTTTTATAAAATATATTAATGTATGTAGGTAGATAATATGTTTAATATAAATATAAATATATTTAAAAAAATCTTTATATAGGTTTTTTGTATATATAGCGGGCGACAGAACAAATGCGTCGACATCAGATCAAATGAAGACGGCTGAGGTTTGAATTTCAAAATCGGTTGTTTCGTCAGACCAAATGTTGAAAAGGCCACATCAAATGAGTCCAGGTCACATCGACTGCGTTCGAGACAACCAAACGAGTGCTTATTTCTTTTAGCATTATTATTCTTATTATTGCTGCATTAAAACAGGTTTAATTATTATGTAAGGTATATAGTATACACCTCATAAATATGAAGGTAGCTTTGCAATACATATTGAATATAAGTAGGTATATGCAAAATAAATTAAGCTTAAGCAAAGTTAACCATTTTATATACCTATATATTATATATTATTTAAAAAATATTATATATATAGGTATATAGTCGAAGTTATAGGTGTATTTATGCCCATATTAGCCTGAAAATAGGACAATATTATGCTCTAATACTATATCTTAATTGATTATTTGCTCTGTTATATATTTTATGCATATAGTTCATAGTTAGCGATATGGATATTTCTTTACAATATTATATGTATTTATATACATTGACAAAAGGCTTTAATTTAAAATGCCACAATACATAAATATCAATTCTCAGTTAACATTATAATTTCTAAAAGCTCTATATAATTATTGTGTCAACATTTAACTTTACTTGAACGCATTTGATGTGGCCTAGTCAACATTTGATCTGACGAAATACGCGATTTTCAAATTTAAATCTCAATTGTCTCCATTTGATCTGACGTCGACGCATTTGTTCTGTCACCCATCTCTATTTGATTGGGAAAAACGCACACGTGTATGTATTTGTAATTCCAAGTTACCCGTATTTTTAAACATTTATTAGTTGTGTTATGTATAATACATACCTACAACCCTGAATTGAAAAATTATATTTTCAGTGGATTACATTTTTCTTTTAAATTCGGCTAATTCGTCATGACGTCATCCGAATGTCGGGATGACTGTTAAGTAGTAACAGCATGAGTATAGACGTTTATTCTGTGGGATGCAGATGTAGGCGTGAAAATTAAGAGAGAAAAAAGTTTGTCCATATTATTGAGGGAATTTCATCACCTGATTTATGTGTGGAAAAGTCACAATCTGCATCGTGGTTGATAACGGAAATATATTCAATGCAGCTAATGAAACAAAAGAGCTGATCAAATACGTAGAATTTCTTTTTTTACAGTAATTGGCAAATATCCAAATAGGTATACGATTTAAGTAACAAATTTCACAAACTACTATTTATAGAAAATGTAGTATTGCAGTTACACAGCAGTTTAAAAATATAATGTCTTATAATTTTTCTTATGAATGGGGCCATTTTTGTGCAACAATCAAAAAATTGTTTTGACTCTCATAAATGTAACTGTAAATAATGCTCTCTGTTTCCAAAATTCCTTTCATTCAATTGAAACAAATAGAAAATAGTGTTATTATGCCATTAAATGGATGAATGTTGAGAACTTTAAGAAGAACATTAATAGATTTAATGGAAACTTAGAAACTTCGTGAACCAGTTAGGAATAATCAATCCGTTCCCCAGAAATTAATTATTAGTCTTTCTAAATTTTATAGTAACAGTAAAAAAAATACAAAACAGAAAATACGGTAAAAATAAATTCAAAAAATTGCTTTAATTAAATTAGTAATATTCTGTGTTCTTAAATTTATGGAAAATTTAAATACACAGATGTGTGTTCATACATGTATTTCAGCCTCATTTATTGTGCCTCTCTGCTGTATATTGTATATAATAATATGTTGTCATATTAATTGTTGTCTATAATTGTGTAATCCATTTGTTTATTACAACAATCATTAATTACTATATCTTTTATTTTAATCACGCTTTACTCTTCACTTATGTACATAATAATAGTAAACAATTATTGTAAAAATGAAATCAGATTGATCAGTATAATCGGTTTCTGACTTCATGTAAAATATTTGTACTCTTTGCCTCATTGCATTACTATAACAACATATACGTTTATCTGAACCAATGTTTTTAAAATTATTAAAATTATATTTTATTTGTTTGTTCAATTTGACATTTTTTCCCTTAATCAAAGGAAAACGCAGCTCTTCATATTTGTATATATATATTTTTAATTTATTTGTTTAGTTAGCTTGTTAATAGTTAGTTACCCAATTTAAATATTTATTATTCAAATTTACAGAATATTCAAAACAGAGAAATATTTACTGATACAAAAGTATCATGTCTGACAAAAGGTTACTAAACTATGGTGTACCACAACAATAATTTATTAGACATATTATATTCTTATTATATGTATGTATATAAACTATTATTTGAAAACACTATCTGACAGATTTAATGTAATAAAAGCTTTAAAGTTGGAACTATATATATTACACAAATTTATTCGTATTTGATAGAACTATTCATAGTCTAGAACTATGAATTAATTGCATCCTAAATTTAATAATTTAATGATTGGCTATTGGTTTTACTCTGAAATAAAAAGAAAACAGATAATATGTTGTTCCTAAAAAATAATAAAACAATTTTTAATCTATATATCAAAATAAAAGATAAAAATAAATAAATATTTATTAAATTATATTATTAAATTCATATAAATTATTAGAATTATTATTTCAAGATGATCTTCAATGGAATGAACTTTATAATAATTAATCAATTGAGTCATTTAAACGGACCACATCTCTATTTCTAAAAATAATTTTTTAACACAATTAATGATTCTTACTAATGTACATACAGTAGGTATGTTGTATAATACAAAATTTCAATATCTAACTTATTACGAAAGGTTAGTTTCTTGTCATGAACGGGTCAATTTAGTTTTATTGTTTAAACCGCTATTACAATTTTTATCTATATATCTTTATATTACATACATATTTGTGTACAGAAAATATTTGTAAATATTTGTAATTTTATAACATTACATACGTCATTGTCTATAGCTTACCCTTCACTCATTTTTACTCTATATATTTTTAACCAATTAAACCTTTAAGTCCGGGTATACAAAATATTTTATCCAAAACAAAAATATATTAAAAAATGTTGATATATAATTGACTTATAAATGTTATAAATATGTTGTGCATGCATAAATGTGACAATAAGTGTTATTTTTATTGACTATGTTTATATTTATATATGTATTATATGTATGTATCCAGCTTTTTATAATAAGCTGTTTTTTGTATAATTATGTAATTATTGTAACACCTTTTATATGACACATGCATGTACATTGCTATTTTTATGCGATCCTTTGTAGGATACCAATGTATGCATCTATGGGGTACGGAAGTTTAGAAGGTACAGATGTAATGAGTCCTATTACGTAACCTATTAGTACCATTGTAATCTGAAGGTACCTCTGTAAAAAGCCCTATTTTCATTATCTATGTATCTTAAGGATACTTATATGTAGTTGAAGGGTACCAAAGTATTAGAGATTAAAGTACGTTTTTTGTACATTAAGGGTAACCATGCAATTGGAGGGTACACAATACGTAAGATAATATAGGTACCTGTGTAACTAATAGTACCAAAGTACAAAAAACTAGAGTACGTTATTCTTTACCTAAAAGATTAAATCAAATATACGCGTGCTTACTTTTGATATTTTTTTGTAATACAACCTTTCAAACCATCTACTAAAAAAGATGGTTTTCTTTAGATAAATTTGATTTTTACAGTTGTAAATTTCATGTCTTTATATGCTCTATTTGGTAATACAAATACAAATATAAATTATTAAAATATTACAATTATAATTATTATCACAAAATAAGTATATACCTAAATATGTAACACTGTATAGATATAACGTTAATAGCCCAATAATTTGTATTGCTAAACTTTACAAGCTTATTAATATAATTATAATTTTTAATAATAAAGCTAATATAAATTTGGTTTTACATTTGTATATTTAAACATTTAAATATTTGTTTAAATACTATTCAATATAAAACATTATGGCCCAAATTAATAATTGTTAATTAATCTATGTACTTTAATCCACTTTAATCCACTGTTATTAACATAAAAATAGGATAATAAATTATACGCAATACATAGTATTAGCTACAATGCGAAGCAGCATTTATTAGGAATTTAACAAGTTAGTTTGTCACTATATGTAGATTAAAATTAAACTAGGCTTAAAAAATATTTTTTTATGCAAAGTTAAAAAATAATTTAGCCGATATCTAATTTGAAAAAGTAATTAAAAACAGGATTCATGTCGTTTTTGTGATAATTCAACTGTTTTTTATATTTCAAATATCCACACTTTTAATGTTTCCACTATTTAAAAAAATTATTAAAACTGTTTTAATGTAATGTGTAATATTGATATTAATCTAAATCTAATTACATATTAATCTGAGTATATTTAAAAATAATAAATACAATAAAAATTATACTTATTGCTTCTTAGCACTATATAAAACCATATGAATGTATTAAATAAAATATGCTTTTAAGCTGAATCTAAATAAAAAATAAAAATTGACTTAAAATCATATAAGTGTACGCAACATACGTTAATAAAAGATAAGATTAAAAACAAAATACATTTTATGAGGGAAAGATAAATATAACGAACGAAGTTAATATTATTTGACTCGAAATATTATGCATAATTCAAAATTGTAATAATATTAATTTATTATCATATAAATAAAACACCCACAGATATCTACTGCATGTGAGAGTAAAAATAACCGCAGTGTGAAAAGTAAGACAATTTAAATTAAATGATTTCGAGCTTTTGGTCAACTTTGACCATTATAGTCGTGAAAGAAAAATATAGAATTGGAAATTCATATTTAAATGTTGTTGTGATTTATAAGCAACATTATCATATAATATAAATAATTTTATTGCTTGTTATGCTTGTTAGTCTTTAGTATATAATTGTAAATATACAGTAGTATGTAATCTTTTATATTAAATTAATACTAAAGTTTTGGTTATGAATTATTTTGACCATATAACTTCACCTGTATAAAATGCATGTATACACATGAATACGAATTTGGTAATTGTTTGTATTTTTATTTTCTCAACTCAAGATGAAAACTTAAAAAATATACTTTCTACAAAAAAGTAATACTAACATAAAAATAACATTTTAAGTATTGATTCATCTTGAATATTAGAAAGTCTTTAACGTTGTTAAATTATATATAATAACAACATTTAAAATAATATGTTATCTGTATTATGAAATCTATATTACAATTTATATTTATTTTTTCACATTATTGGTAAGAATAATATTACTGACACAAATATTATTTTTTATAATTCTATATGGTAATCTTCACTAATTTTATTATATAATTTTTTCATTGCTGGATTTTAGAGAGGTAAATTTCGCATTTATATTTAAAATATTACAAATAAATATTAATATGTTTGTAGCTATTTATTTATTTCACTGAAAACCTGTAAAACCATCAATATAGTTCTTAATTTCCGAATCAATATATATTACGAATATAATAGAAAGTAACTATTGGCGTATTGCTTCATAATATTTTGAGGGGGCTGTACCTCAAAATTTCCATGAGAACTGGACAATTTAAATTAAAAAATATATGACAAATTAAAATTTACTCTATTTTTAGGTTCTGCAGAACCATCCCCCTCCCACAAACTCCTTCAGCAACATACCCATGGAAGTACCTATAAGAGTAAAACTTCTCGAATGAATATTTTGAGAGAGAAATCTATTTTATGCGCCAGAGAATCTGTAATGAACCATGGAAACAGGTCCCATATTAAGCTCATAATTATGAAGTTCCACTTACTTTCATCGATGGTGAGAAGCTTAGAAGGGTCGCACACGTAGCTCAGGGGATGTGTGTAAGTCCCGCCAGTAAGTGGACGACACCGCGTTTGATCCCGCATGATGTTAGGGAAGTTCTGGACCTGTTCAACATAGGAAGCGGGGTATTCCAGGGCCAAGGTAGAACAAAAGACCAGCGCCAAACAAGTAATGAGAGTGATCAAAACCATTTTTGTAGTTTAGTTTCTTAATTTCACGTATTGCACTGTAACTGTTCTATATGTCTTGTTGATTGCGATACTGTTGCTATTTTGACTTTGCACAGAATTTTGGGATGAAGGTAAGAGCGAGTTTAGTAGAAGCATTAATATTATGCGCATGGCTTGTTTTTAGGAAAATTACTACTACACTTCGCTATGTGCATCGTAAAATATTATTGATCGATAAATACTTCTGGCGGACACATGTATCTTACATTTGATTTCAGCAAACGTTTCGTGTGGATCCCATCCCCTCCATCCCTCTCTCATCCCTCCCCTTCAGGTAGTAATTGTGCAAGATACCAGTGATGCTTTCCTGCTGTGTATACCCATTATAACCTCAGAACCTTTTCTGTACATGTATATACATATGTGTAGCTGATTGTTCAGACATATGCAAATCCTTAAGATGTTGAAGGTAAAATCAGTGGAATACCTATATATATATTAATGCACTGATTCATAAGTGCTTCATTGATAACTATACAGGTTGTTTTGAACACTTTTAGTGTCGTCAACGTGCTTCTTCTTTAAAACAATTATGTTTATTTTATATATCGATTTATTTTAACTATATAAATACAAAAAAGAATACCCACAACCTTATATCAGATAGTATACAGGTACACTAAGTCATAAATATGCAAACTTAAAAAAATAATTGTATCATATGCGAATAAATATAGCTTTAAAAGTATAAATCAATATGCAGGCTTTCTGCCCATCGTCAATTACGATTCATTTTTTTTTAAAAGTTTAAATGATATTTGTGACTAATATGATTTGTCTATATACACATCCTATATATTGGTAAACATTATAACCTGGTGTCATAGATTATTAGTAAACTGTTTTAAACAGTATCATCGTTTTAAAAATATATAATTGGTTTGGCATTGGTCCAGGTAGCTAGCCCGTTCACTTTTGTGCCTCTAGCTCCCAAGGGCATTATGTCATTCCTTATTTGTTTTTATTGACATTCTGTATACAATTGATCTTGTAATTTTTTATCTTGCCCTGAAATATAATATTTTTTTTTAAAGCTGGTGATACCATTTAAAATTATGCAGATAAAATGTTGTGTCTAGCTCATTTATATTTGTCACATACTTCAATAATTAAAGTCACATCTGTTTGCTTTACTAGCGGTTCTTACTAGTCTGCGGACTCCGTAAATAATTATATTGCTTTGAGAATTCTTCATAAGTTCTTCATGGTTTATTAAAAAAAACACAGGAAGTCCTCGATATGGTTTTACATGCAGTAGGACTTGTTAAGTGTATATATTGCAATATGCACAATTAATAATCTAAACAATGTTAATGTTGGGTTTATGAGCAATAAAAAATATGGCGTGTACCTTGGGAAAATTATCTACAGAATATTACAAATCAGCTCAATATATACATATGTGTATTTATCTATGTTTTAAATTGTAATGTGATGACCTACACAATTATTATAAAAGATATAAATATTATTTACATTAATATTATTCCATGAATTTAATTGTAAAATTATGTTTATATAATTATTTAAACAATTGTGAAACAATTTTTGTCACGCTATAATTTTTATTTATCATTTTAAAAAGTATAATATATAAACTCCTCTTATTTCAATGATATTAAAGAATCTTAGCTATAACAGTAACAATTTCATTATCAGCTTAAAAATCTATTTTTGCCACCCATCTATATATTCCTATATTACATAGTTTGTTTGACCAGTCGGTAGTGATTTCTGCAACAAAAGTTATAATTATATCATCAATGTATTTGCTTGGAGTCATATTGATACAGATTATATTAGTAGCTCTTGGGAATAATCCTTCTTTTGGTGTTACTTTCATCAATCAAACAAACGTTACTTGCTCCCGTTTTCTACGCATTGGAAATGAAAAATACAGCAACGACTTAGTACGATCATTATATAATTATTCTTGTTGTTGCAAAACTTTTTACAACTTTCAGTTATATTTGTTTTGATCTTATTGAAAGCAACATTCGATTAATTACGATGAAAGGGATCAGTTAGCAATTTCCACACTTCATCTAACAGATTCGAGAAAATAAATAGTCTTACAATGAAATCGGAACTTCAATCGCTAAAAACTAGTTCATTCAACTCTTATTATCATGCTAGAAATTGTTTTTAAAGGTTTTTATACTTTTTTCCAAAAATACGAAATTGTTAAAAAGAATCTAATTAACTCTTTCTTAATTAGCTTATTAATCTACATATTTCTTAACTATAGAATAATAAAGGTAACCTAATTTAATAAACATTATTGCTTGACAATTGTACGAATTTAGTTTTTCATTTACATGGAATCCCATTGATCTTAAATATTTCTAATCCATTAAATGTAAAGAAAATGGTATTATTCTATAAAATATATTTACTATTTATCCGAGTAGCATACATACAAGAACATATATTTTAAAAATTATAGTTATGTGCCAAAGAAAAAGTAGTAGAATTATGAGTAATATATATATTTTAAGGAAATCTCATTTCTTACATAACTTTCATAAATAATACACGAACATTTGTATTTTGGTTTAACAAATTACCAAATATAATATAGAATACCTATATTTATTTATTTAATAAACAGAATTCCATCTTGAATATTTGATGATATAAAGTTTGTTCTAAAAGTAGTATTAAGAGGGGCTGATGTGGACTAGTATAATTTATCGCGTATCAGTTTCGGTTTTGGTCTGGACTCATAGTTTTTTGTTTCGGTCTAGACTCTGGCATATGACTCGTAGGTTTTGGTTTCGGTTTTAGAATTACTTATCAGTTTCGGTTTCGGTTTCGATTTAAGTTCTAGAAAAATCCAGATTCGTTTTCGATTAAAAAAATTTAATTTCGGTTTCAATTTCAGTTAAAGAAAAAATGTCAGTTTCGATTTTGATTTTAAAATTTTATGGTGGTTTCGATTTCTCAAACAGTATAAAAAGAACGCACGCATCTGTTATAACTCATTCTACTCTTGTTCACGCTATTAGACGGTCGTCTTCTCGATCCTCTCACTGTTCTCAAGATGTCATCATTTATTATCTAGCCACATCAATAAACGCGATACCCTCTATTAAAGTGGGGCCCTACCGTTGCGCTAAGATGGGAGAATGGACTATTCATATGGTCAACCTTATTACGCTAAAGAATGATGCTACCATACTCTTCAAGTCGCCAGTCTTTACAAGTTTCAAAGGCCCATTAACCAGTGATGAAGTTATCGGGTTCCCCATGGTCAAAGACGTGACTGCATCAGACTAGCCACGCGATCATCTACAAGCTAAAGTGGGCTGGATACGGTTTCTAGCCCAACAAAAGCTGCAAGTTTACCTCTCTTCTATCGAGACAACTACTCTACCCAGAACTTTACGAGACCTCTACCTGGCTGCACCTACGCTGCGACCTGCCTTCTCTCCAACCTCAGACATATACTGGGCTAAGATATCGAGTAATGTTTGCGAACTACTTCCACCATGTTTTTAATACGTACGATTTCTGCCATAGGTATTGTAGCACGAAGGTGTGCCAGCTTTTATCAAATTGTTACAATTTCCGACTATATACGAAAATCTATTATTATCGATTCCCGCATGAAATAAGTAGGTAAGCAATGGTTTCAAATTTGTATAGTAAGATACCGCCTCTCTATCCGAGTTGGATAACAGAGCATTAACATGCATTAATGTCTATAAATATTAAATGCTTACTTACCAGTATATAACTAAAGAGAGATCGATTTGCGACTACGGCATAGTTTGTATGATGGTAGTAGAGCCGACTATGTATGGAAAAACCACCTTTGAGAATTTAATTCGGAATCGTGATATACTATTTAATAAACAACTCCTACGCATTCACTGGTTCGGTGATTTACAATACAAGCCGCTTGTTAACTTGGAAGAAAGACAGATTACTGTACATGATAGTGTTTTTACAGCCGAAACAATACCTTTCATCAAGCCGTTTGATGTTGTTGTCATTGATGACTTGATTGAGGAAATAAAATCATCGACTGTAATAACCTCTCTGTTTACAAGAATGGTACATCACCTACCTTGCATTACAACACCGTAAATCCAAAATATGATAAGGGCAGGTAAAGAAGTGCGCACAAAATCGCTTATTACTCAATACTTGGTTATTTTGAAGAACTCACACGATGTCAGCCATGTGAGTCATCTCAGATGTTAAATGTTACCTGGGAATTCCATATTCCTAACATCTGTTTTCAAGAAGAATGTTGAAAACAACCCCTAATCCTATCTATTAATCAATCTTCACCAGCTTACAACCGACTATTTACTAGTGCGAAGTTATATTCTACCAGGAGAGGAACCGCAATATGTCTATCTGGCGCGTATCCAGGTCATACCTAGTCAAGTGGGAATAAAAACTGAAACAATTTTTGAATTATAAACCTTTCTGGCAAATGGTTGTGCTTAGTGGTGAATCTATGCAAGAAAAATCTACATGAAAATTTATTTAGACAGGCAGTTGACACGTTTCCCAAATACTGTCGGAGTGATGTTCGCCAGCTTCTTTGTTTTCTTCAAACGCAAAATTATAAATGGGATGACCAAGGCCATATTTTTTATCTGGATGGCAACTAAATCAACACATCTAATATATTGGAGTTTGTGCGGTATACTGTTGATAGCAGAATAAAGAAAGCTCCACAAAATGGCTGGTATCAATTTGAAAATGATCTACGCCTCATGAATGTACCACACTATATTAAGAGGGCTGACAAGCAGGTAAGACCAACGCTAACAGAATCACCAAAGCACTATCCATCACGACCAGACTGGCATGATTCAACACCACAAGCACCAGTACCAATAATACACCAACCCGCGACATTCAATAGACGTTTATTTGGTACGAGGGAGATAACTCATAGATTTAATCGAGATACCTGACAGCTTTTAATGTTTTAACTTTGATGATGCCCATTTATCCGAAGATATATTTACTAATGCTTCTGCTGTTATGAAAATACTAACGGTTGGAGTGAGATACCTTGCTTGTTATAACAGAATATATGTTTCTATAGATAAACATGTTATGTTACCTTATGGTACTTATGAAATCATTTACGAGTTTAGGAAATTTTAACACACCGTTAGGAAACTCTTAGCATACATTTAGGTGTTTAGCATACCTTCAGAGAATCACTAAGGACTTTAAGAAATTTTTAGCATACTTTTAGGGAATTCTTAACACACTTTTAGGGAATCATTTAGGAGTTTGAGACATTTTTAGCATACCTTTAGGGAACTCTTACCATACATTTAAGGATTCCTTTAGGAGTTTAGCATACATTTAGCGAATCATTTAGAAGTTTAAGGATGATTGTACGAAGACTTACTGGGAATGGTGACTATAATATTAGACAGTTTGAGAGACGACACTTATTCCTAAGGGTAAGGGTATTTTAATGCACTACTGCTACTATTTAATAAAATAAGTTGGATCACCTCAACATCTGTCTTGTTTCTCTGACTTGCACATATTATGTATATAGGGGAAGCGTTAGGCGAAATTGATCTCTCTTTAGTTATATACTGGTAAGTAAGCATTTCATATTTATAGACATTAATGCATGTTTATAAACATGAAGATGTGTCTATGCAAATTCATATATAATCTCAACCATGTTCAATACTCAAACTATGTGGGGTCAACAACAACCTGAACAAGAAAACGCAGATGTGGAGAAGGATGATGACGTTGAGTCACAAGCTGAAAATAATAAGGACAAGAACAACAAATTACGACGCTATATTAGAATATTATACGAATTTTAGCACACAGTAAGGGAACTCTTAGCATACATTTAGGTATTTAGCATACCTTTAGGGAAACATTTAGGATTTTAAGGAATTTTTAGCATACTTCTATAGGGAATCCTTTAGGAGTTTGAGAATTTTTAGCATACAGTTAGAGAGCTCTTACCATACATTTAGGGATTCATTTAGGAGTTTAGCATACCTTTAGTGAACCATTTAGGAGTTTAAGGTTGATTGTACGAACACTTACTGGGAATGGTGACTATATTATTAGACAGTTTGTTAGGGGACACTTATCGCCTAGGGTATAGGGTAAGAGTATTTTAATGTACTACTGCTACTATTTAATAAAATAAGTTTGATCACCTCAACATCTGTCTTGTTTCTATGACTTGCACATATATAGGGGGAGAACGTTAGGCTATAAGCATGAACAGTAAGCAGGGTGAGGGGGACTAAAAATGGATAGCAGTAGTGATAAGGGACTGGGGGATCCGACTAGGATACAGAGGCAGTATTTCACTATACAGATATGAAACCATTACTTACCTATTGATATGATCGGTAAGCGATGATAGTTGACTTCCATATATAGTGGGAAATTGAAACAATTTTATAAAAAGCTGGCACACACCTCATGCTACAATACTCGGATTTATATCTCGGACTTACATACATCGTATGAGAATCGATGACAGTATATCCTATAGTGGGGAATTGGAACTATTTTATCAAGAACTGGCCCTATTCTTTGTATTGCAATACATATGGCAGAAATTGGACGTAACGACAAACATGGTGGAGGCGATGGGTGATTTGGACTCATGCACATGGGGTGAAAATTATCTATACTTTTAAAATGCTTCAAAGGGGCAACTAAAGTCATATATCCGAAATTGGAATTTTTAAAACTGAAGAGTAATTTTAAAACCGAAACCGATGAGTCATGGTCCAGACCGAAACCGAAACCGGTGCGGGATAACAGATACTGGTCCAGATCAGCACCTCTTAATTCTTAATACTATTTCTAGAACCTCACAATTTTGTATCTATAAATTAAAATATCATGCGTTTGTATTAGAAATAAGCGAGGATAACGTGATTTGTTTAAATATATACTATAGTAAATAATAATATAGGTATAGTGTATATATTTCGTTTTCCGCAGAAATAAGACTCGCGAATATTAAAGGTAAGTAAACATTTTTTTTAAATATAAATTATATGTTGACAAAATTATATGAAACATAATATAAATATATATTTATTTAGAACCGTAAGTTTAAAAACTTTTTTTTTTATGTATATGGTTTCCTAATTCAATTATGGAGATAAGTAGATACTCTAATTTAGAGTTATTATGTAATGGTCGCGTCCACTATGATTGATTTATTGGATTATTAATTGTTCATTATACCTCATATTATCATTGGCAAAAAGTTACGATTACCAATAATTGGGTAATTACCAGTTAATGAAGCTTTTCCATTAATATGCAAATAATATTTACATATTAAACTTACATACATAATTATTTAAATTTATTTATATAATTTGAAATATTTATAAATTCTGGATTGTTTCTGTTAAACGCATGCATTCTCTGGTCTTGGATTTCTTTCTATAACAATAATATTAAAGAAACTCGATTGTGTGAATAAAGTAATAATTCATCTTATATCGTTGAGTTGAATGATAATTATTACTTATATAAAATCAGTTAATTACTTAAAAATTTATAAGAAAATGTAATTAATTAACCACATAAATAAGTAATGACTTGTATTCTGATAAAAAACAGTCTGTCTTCTTAATTTAACTGAATAATTTACTTCAATTATATCTATTGTTTCTTTAAATGTAGATAGCGTTTGATATTCTAGTTAGGAAGATTTATTCAAATGGGAATATTAATTTCAAATTTGTATCATTCCACTTTACGTCAAATATATTAACCTTATGAAATAGTAAAATGCAATATTTTAACTTTATTAATAATTCATAAGCAAACTTATTAAATTCAAACTTCTTTACATGTCCAACAATTTATTACTGCTATTTAAAATTAAGTAGTATGGTAATTAGGTAAAGCCAATTTAATGTTTCTTTATTAATTTTAATTAACGATTATTATTATCAAACAATATAATTATTATTTTAATTTAAAACAATATCTCAAAACATTTTATCACTACTTACTATTTTATTACAAAAGTATTATTAGTAAACATTCAATTATGAGTATTAAATAATTTATTGCAGCGAAATAATTACACCTATAAATTTAGCATAATATGCAAAATATAATAATATATTATTATATATACTCAATTCAGTATAGAATCTTAATATATTCAGGACACAATCTTAGAAATAGCGACAAAAAACTATATTCTACTAATTCATTTATACAAATAATTAAATTTGTTTAAAGTATACTATGCAGACTAAGCTCAATATTTATAATTCATCCTCTAAAATAGGTACCTACCTACTCAAAAACATGATCCAATGACTTACATAAAAACTCTACCTAAATAATTATACTCCAGAAAGAAATATAAGAAATGGGACTAAAATACATAAGGTGCTGTAAGTTATAAATATTAGGGAACTGATGGGACTTCTATAATATGGAATAATTTACCAAATCCTATAAATTCTTATAGAATATTATAAAGAATCTTATAGATTCTTATAAAGAATCCTATAGATTCTTATTTAAAGAAAATAGTTTAAAGTAAAGAACATTATATGGGCATTTTTCTAAAAAGGGCTTTTTTAGCGTCACATAGGTGTTGAAATTTCAAAACAAAAATTATGATGA
>JAYRBW010127901.1:0-16336 GCA_036023295.1 Invenusta paracnida | reverse complement strand
TTGCACCAGACAGATTATGAATAGAAGTTAGTCGGACTAGAGATGGTTGCTCTGATGTGGCTTTAGTTTACTGCAAGTAGTAATTTAGTAAATTAGTAATTATAATTGACAGAAATGTTATCAGTATTCGTGTTTATATCGTACTTTCAATGTATATATTTGTAAATTTTCATTATATAATAAATTACATCTGCAATCTACGAAAAATTAATACGAAATTCGACCGATTGATTTTTCCAGTGTTTTGCTTTAATCTAGTTTAAACAATCAATAAGGATAAAAGTTCAATATAATATTCAATATCTACGATTCGGTTAAACAAAAATCTTTAAAACTGAAATTTCCCCAAAAATAAAGATGCGTAACACCCTGTCAGCAGAAGAAGAGAATCAATACAGTCTTTAAAACTTGAAAAGCAACCGTCTGTGGCGACTTAAGTTATGCAGTACTACTTTGTTATATCAGTAGTATTATAGAGCGATAATAATTAGCTGGTTTTCTGTCGTCAGATTCTATTTTTTATCTTAAAATGAATGTTGCATTGGAATGCTTTTCAAGTGCGCTTTAATAATTATTCTGTTGAAATGATACCGCTTGACCACAATAGCAAACAGATTGTTTAAATTGATTAATTTCCGTAGAGAGAAAGCGAGAGAGACTGCTTGAAATATAAACATATATTCATATACGAATAAATGAGAGAGAGAGAGAGAGAGAGAGAGAGAGAGAGAGAGCGCTAGAAAAAGGGTGACTATTTCAGTTTCAAATTCCCCACAATCAGCGCTTACTTTTTTATAGAATGTATTTAGTAACCCAATGCAAGATGTCCCCAAGAATAGCGAGAAGGCAGGCCTGCAACCAGTCTCACATTTGATATGGGCGTTCCTGCACTAAGAGGATACCCACCCTTCCATACCACCAAACTCTACTCCTATTTCCTGCCACGCGTAAATTGCCAATTTTAAAAACTTTCAACTCAGCGACAACAACAAATTATATATCCTTGTAGTCGTGTGTCAACTCAAAATACATATATATTCTAATTAATTCAAGGCAGTACCAAGATCGACCGTCATTATAGACAGTAAGCTATGATTTCTTCTCCTTTTTTGCATTCCAGAGACATGACAGCAACGTAATACACGAGTTACTTTGTATGTCATCGACGCAGTACAATGCTTCCAAGCGTCATGGTGACATATTTCCTCCTCTCTACTCACCATCATCGTGTGTCGACGAGGTATTCGATACCTCCTATATCTTGACATGTCCTACATGAGCCCTGCAGACTTCCTTGGGAGTGCATACTATAAAATCCTATCTATAGGATTATATATATCTATATATATTTAGCATATCTATATAAAATACTATCTCTAGAATCCCCGCGAAGTGACATTTCTGATGGTTGCGCGGTTGGGAGGTGTCTGAACTCACGACCGCGGATAATACTACAGCATTAAAATGCTGATATCGAATAAAAAGGTAGCCATGCATCTCCCCATAAGTTCCTAAAAGACACATAGAGAGAGAGAGAGTATAACGAAAGCTTCACACATAGAATAGAAAGCATATCTCGGTAACTAAGCAACCGATGACCTTGAAACTTTGGAATCGCCTAGAGACCATCACGTGAATATCGAGGTTGTCAAATATCGCCAAGTTATACATATTTATTTTAAATGACCCCCCCTTCGTTACTAAGCAAGATATGACTCAACGGCCACATGACTCTGAGCCGAGATAGTCTGCGATGGCCTCTAGCTAGATGGCTCCAAAGTTTCAAGGTCATCGATTGCTTAGTTACCTAGCAATACTCTTTATTCTGCAAGGAGACTTCTGTGTTGATAGAGGAGCTTATGGGACTCATGCTACTAAAAAAAAAATTCGCCTTCGAGTTTCAAGTCTGGCATAATGTTACAGAAATGCTTTCTCTATTTCCACTTCCTGACGTCAATGGAACGTCTGTCTGTCTGTCTGTCTGTCTGTGCACGCATGTATGTATGTATGTAACATAATCCTAAGATCGAGGGAGCTCTGCCATATGGCTTGATTAAAAGTTCATATCGCACATAGACATCAAAAGGCAGACATAACTTGTCGCGATTCTACAATAATTTAGCTCCGAAACCTACTCCATCAAACTATTTTGGCGATACTAATCTGTCTTATAGTATATATTGTTGAAAATAAAAGTGTGTGCGCATGCATGCTACTATAACAAAAAAAATGCCTTTTCTATATTTTTCCAAAATAAGTTCCATTAGAATTTCACGGGAGCCGCCCGAGCGCAAGGGATGATTAATCGATAAAATCACTAAATCAATATGTGTATATACAGGTTTCTTTGAGGACATTATATTCGTCCGTTCAAGCGAAAAAGTGCTCGAAAGAATATTATGATGTACAAGGTATATATATATAGTGAGAATAAACGCCCCTCCATTTGGGGAACAATGGATTTAAAATATGTACTTTATATTATTTTCAGAACGGTAGCCTTGGTGTTAGCAGCAATGCGCTGAAGATAATGATCTGGGACTCAAGTGTGCCAATGGCAAGAAGGGGTTTCGTTCGTCTAAAATCGAGTGTGAAGTTGGCATTTTATGGAGCTTGGAAGGGAGGAGTTGAGAAAGGTATAAAAAGCAAACGCTCGAGAAGGACAGAAGAGAGGAGAGGAGAGCGAAAGAGGATGAAGTGAGGGAAGGTTTGGTCAAAAGAGAATTACGACACCTGGGTAGCGCCGAGATGCGTCTATAATGGGGAGCAAACTACCTCCTTCAACTCTCGAAGGTGGACGGAGGGAGGGACGAAAGGTTGGAGGAATTGGTCTGTGGATGGACACCAAGCTGTGCCACTTTCTTACACGGTGGACAGGAGAAGCGTGGAAGATATTAGAAGAAGGGAACAGTTCTACTTTTCTTCTTCAGCTGACCAGAAAATGGAAACATTGCGTTGCGGTTGAGGGTTGAGGGTTGAGTCCGTTGGGACCAACCGACCAACGAGATGATGATGAGGACGCAGAATGTTTCAGAGAGGAGGGGGGAGGGTAGGTAGTAATGACCGCGCCAGCTGGCTCTAACTGTTAGTACCTCAGTAGTTAGTGAGAGGGGAGAGAAGGGGAGAGAAGGAGGTACTTCTTCTCAATAGCAGATTACAAAAGGATGGAAGAAGGCAGGATTGTCTGAATTCAATACTCTAGGATACTTTGCAGATTGATTCCTGTGCCTCGCCTCGCCAGCTCTCTTCATGCAAAAGGTTCACTTTGCTTGGTACGCTTGGAGAAATTATGAAATCCCAACCAACTATACACTTACTTACGTACTATGAACTGTACTGTACTATACTATACAATACTATACTATACTATACTATACTATAGACAGTATTCCAGGATCGTCAAGAGCAGGTATAGACTTGTCAGTCATATACTAAATAACTGAGTCTATAAAGTATAAGAGGACATCTCTCCAATTCAAATTTATTTCAGTTGGGCTATGATTTCCCCTGCAACGTATATCCAACTATATAATCGCGCGCAGCTGAAATGAACAGAAAAAACTAGGAAATTTCGCTCCTCCTTCCAAGAAGGGAGAACTCTTTGCCTCTTAAATTTGTCTGAGTTATGAAAAGGTTTTTTCCTAGCCCCATTACGGCGCGCAGTCCGCTTCGCCTCGCCTCGCCTCTCCACGACAGGCGATGTGATGTGTGAGTAAGTATAGTCTAGAGATACGCGCTTGAGGCATCGCCAGTAGAGCCATACCATACAATGTAGGTACCTTCATGAGGATGATGAGTTGACAAAAGGTGCAAGAACCGATCCAAAGGGGATCAAAAGCCAGTTGGTATATATATTACAAAGAATCTATTAAACCAACCCTGGCACGCATAGCTGTGCAAAGTCATCTCCCTAAATGCAAGAGATTCCAAAGTTAAAGAACTTAGAGATAAATACAATTTAAGGCTTTTGTGTCAATTTGGTAAAAGCCGCCATGAATATGTATTCATATTCAAGAAAGGGAATACAAATGTGCATTTCCTAAATTGAAGATAATTCGTTGCCGTTATTTCGTTGAATTCTCAAACAAATTTACAAACGATTTAAATTAAAAGTAAAATAAATGGCTGTGCTGTACAACGCCGCACACAGCATTCTTGTTTAAGTCAACTCAATGCAGGAGTATTGATCGCTTCGAATACGTCGACTTAACAGGGCCTACATAACTTGGTGCAGGCGAGATACAAAGAGAGTTTTCAAATCAGAAATACTGCCTCATCCGAGCATATCTTATCGAGATATTATCGAGACTTTAACTGCAACATTTTCTGCAGATTTCAGCAGTGAAAGCCGTTTGTCGATAGCGGCCCGAATAATTGAGCTATCGCGAGTTTCAGGAGACTCTTCCTGGCTGTCAAACGTTAAAAGAGGCCTTTGTGCTTCGAGTAGCTAGACGAAAGCAAGAATCTTCAAACAAAAGTGAATCAATTCTAATGTTTACTTATTCAAATAATATGAATGAGTTAATTTGTCCAGTCTTTTTCAATTAGCTAGATTTGAGGGAAAGTTTATTAAGAATATATGTTTACCGGTAATATTGTGAGTATATATAAGAAAGAGAGAGGAATTCATTCGTAATTGAGGAAGATGAGCTGTCAGTAGAGCGAACTCGTTCCCAAAGCTCGACTCGCCTTCGCGACCCCATCAACTTTGAAGTTGGAAATTAGTTCTTGACATACACGGAATTTGGAATGTGTCATCTTCAAAAACAACACTTTTAGTGCACTTTAAGATGCCCATAACGACAACGTTGCTATAGAAATGAATGACTTTCCGAGGTAGGAACGATAAAAACAATACCCACGAAGAAGCTGCTAAACTTTGTTAATTTGTAAAGTATTCATATATTATATATATATACAATATAGAATGTAAAAACATTTATGAATACACTTTCAAACTATACTTCTTAAATTTGGAATACAAGAGTGCCCTGATGTCATACATTCAACTGAAAGAAATATGTCACATTTGATTGAAATGACGTCTAAATTAGCCCCCCCCCCCCCCCATGGAAGGTGGCAGGAATACGCAGCTTTTAAAAAAAGTAACAGACAAGTTATGTGGAAAGTATTTTGCACTTTTTTGCATAAACATAAACTGTAAAAGGTTAAAAGCAGAACAATTCCCAATATAACAAATAGAAAATGAAATTTCTTTCGAAACAGTAAAACGGTCACTTTTAAGTAATATTTGCTCGTTTTGCTGCTATGCATATAATACGGTGAAAGTTTTTAATAAAATAAAGTTAACGACAGCTCGGCATAGAATAGAAAGTATAGACATCAAACTTCTGTATCTCGGTAACTAGGCAACCGATGACCTTGCCACTTGGAGATCACCTGGAGACCATCACGAGCTATCAGCCTGGTTCGTTACGGCAATTTTGTCATCATATCTCACTTAGCAACGGGGTCATTTAAGGTCAAATATTGAAAATATGAAAAATGTTGACCTCTAACAAAGCGTTTTCTTAACTTGTGGGACACATTGTATATATCGAACTATTTTATTTAGTTTAAAGTCTAATAACTTTTTGGTTGTCAAGCTTAAATTCATTATACACGGTGGGTAGAGCCTTAATTTCAGTAATTTCCTAAATCGGCCTGACCGACTAAAGTTCTGAGTTCTTGCGAATATAAACAATCTTAATCGCAGGACTTAAGTGTACCTACACACATACGTACATAGACAACGAGCTGGTTTGCTGGGAATAATGGATGGAGGCAGAAGGCGGGGAGGGAGTGAAGGACAGGTAGGTTAGTGGGACTTCCCTGTTTACTTCATTTTAAAGTAATCCTCCTAGAGAGAGAATTTACAGGTTGTACAGTCAGCTCTCAATCAAATTCCCTTTGAACCGTAAAAAGAATACCGATACTGTCGTTGCAACTCCGGAGACGGGCTGGGAAGAGGAGGGGGGGGGGGAGAAGGGTCTTCTAGAGTTACAGAAGCAACCTTGATGTCACTTGAGTAGTATATTTGAGGATTGAGAATTGAATTGAGTCCCATAATTAATTAGGTCGATACCGCCAGCATTCTTCTTCTCTTATTCCATTTGAGGCGTCTTTGAGGTGCCACCGCAGCTGCCGAGAGTCTAAGACATACTCCCCCCTTTCGACTGAGCCTCCAAGACTGTGCATTGTACCCAACTCCACATTCTGTAGACCAACAGTGATGGACGGAGGGGAGGGGGGAGGGGCTACGCTCAGATCTTCTTACATCCGAAATGTACTTTAAAGACTGAAAAAGTTTAATTCATCTCTGGGCTTTTTTAATCCAATTATTTCATCGCTTTATTGTATAAACCCTAAGATTGGGTTCTCTATTCAGCTAAAGTGGCGTATTAATTTGAAGAAATAAGACTACTTATTGCTTGCTACATCAGTAGTACGAAAAGGTGAAACAGGGCTCTTTAAATGCTACGTTTCTGCCACCCGAATTATGATTGAATACTCTCAAGGGATACAAAAACTTCATTTAAATAGCAAAATATTTGCATAAAGTGACTTTATTTTACGTTTCACCGTTTTTATGATGAAATAAATAGTAATATTCAAATGAGTGTACCTATTTTCGTCATTACAGTGTGTTACAATACTGATCCAAGAACTAATAAGTGATTACACCTCACACTGGGGAGGATTATGACATCGCGTCAATTACCATTAACTCAGAGCATGCTTACGAGAACCCAAAAAAACCTTCACCCGGTTTGGACTCTAATAAACAACAGCATTTACATACACATATACACACATACATATTATAAGCATATAATATTGTGAATATAGCGAAAAAAAGTAGAGGATTTGCTGACCTTTTTATAATTGAGAAAAAAAGTGTAATTTGAGTACATCTCTGTAGCCAGCCAGGGCAGAGTTATGGCGTGTGAAACAAAATTGGTCCGACTTTTTCTACATAATCTCATTTCACACAACAATTCTGTACAAGTGCATCGCAGCTATAGACCAGCATTTCTTTCTACATACATACACATACATACATAGTTACATATAGGAAAGAGAGAAAGATACCATGACGCAGATTAGGGAGGAGAACTCTTGCAAGCGCAGACTTGGTCTCTGTAATCATAATTGGACTTGGGTTCTCCGGCCAGCCAAGCTACTCCTTCAACGAGTGTAGGTAGGCTCGGCAGACACACACACAGCCTAGCTCCACTTCAACCTTGTCGCGAATAGCTTGAGAGAGAAAGCTTCTTCGTTCTAATCTGACGTCCGAGGCTAGTGTCTTACCAGCTCCATCAGTCTCCGACTGCATTTTAATCAACTTCGTCACGCACGCTAGGCTATACTACTTTTTTTGTTCTTTCTTCCTCCCCAAAAATTATTCCAAATTTTTTTTTTTGGGGAGTTGAATTGTCGCGCACAAAATCTCTGTCATCGTGGGGAGACATCCATCCGGTCACGCTCCAAGGATGTACTCTTCTCTGTGTCTTCTCTGACGTCACTAGCCCGACCCACTCACCTCTTCCTTAAAAGGGGATTTGTCTTTGAGCCTATAGGTCTGGCTGGCAATTATCCAGGAGTTCGATCAACGATTTGAGGACTAAATTGATCACCCATCGCTACAAGTCAACAAACTATTGGCCTTGTCTTCACCCATGGATGGAAGACTCTGCATCTCCGGAATGTGGACACATGGCATCAAAGCACCGCACACAACATTCTTATTTAAGTCAACTCACATTGAGCGATTATTTTCAACTCAAAGATACTACCTCCTCCGAGCGCAACTTATCCGAGAGATTATCGAGACTTTAAGAGTAAACTCTCTGCAGATTCTAGCAGTGGCAACCGTTTCCTGATAGCTGCCAGAATTATTTGTATAAATATATATAAACAGTATTGGTTATAAATTATGATCGAAAACACCACAAAGATAGAGTAACTCTATAAATGTATAAAAGTCATTTCGGTAAATATGAATCTCAATTTTCAGGATTCCTCGAAGCACATCGATCAATGTCTCAAGTTGTCGGATAGCCGCAATTGCAATCAATGAATTGATCCATCAACGCAATTTATTGATAAACAAATAAAAATGAATTCCCAATAGGCTGGCTACTTAGGCTTCTCAATATAAAATGGAGGACGAGGAAAACACGTGCCGTTTCTTTTTCTTAAAGAGATATTCGTACCTTTTCTAAACGTAATTCGTTAACTAGTAAAGTTAACGATATTATAATAAATAATAGCGATGATACAGATTATGCGACTTAGCTTGTAAACTTGTAAAGTTCGTTTAAATCGATCGTGGCAACAACAGTTATTTTTACTCATTTAGCATTTGATAGCCAGGAAGGGTCTCCTGAAACTCGCGATAGCTCTGTTATTTGAGCAGCTATCGAAAAACGGCTTTCATGGCAAGAATCTCCGTGAAATGTTGCAGTTAATGTCTCGATAATATCTCGACACGAAATGCTCGGATCAGATAGTATTTCGGATTTGAAAGCTCTCCTTGTATCTCGCCTGCACCAAGTTATGTAGGCCCTGTTAAGTCGACGTATTCGAAGCAATTGATACTCCTGCATTGAGTTGACTTAAACAAGAATGCTGTGTGCGGCGTTGTACAACACAACATTGTCTAGATCACAGAGATAGATGGGTAATTTCCTTTCAAATAGAACCTAGGAGCTGTTATGTAACCGCATTATACTGAAGAAGAATGCGTGAAATTGCGACCTTTTTATACAAACAATCAGAGTTGAGGCTCACTAAAGGAGAGAACTCAAGCATACACCAATCAATATATGTGGTCTGAGATATCTATCGACGTCAACAACAACTTTGGGGGCATCCATACAGTTGACATCCGGTGTAGGAAGCCTCTGAATAAAGCAGACGACTTCCTCGATGATTATAGCCTTCCTGGGGGCATCGCTGTCTGTCTGGCTATTGGAGATAGTGGTGGTTTACTGCTGCAGTTTTCCTACGTGCAACATGTCACCTGTACTAATCGACCTAATGAAGCTCAAAGACGCTTTTCCAACATCACAAACTAAGTCATAATGTGCCCAGTAAGTGGCATCACTCTTTATATTGTATAATCTTCTGAATATGGATTATCTAAATTATCGACCAAAAACCAAAGTTGCATCAAAGAATAGACAAATTGATGATTTAGAAAACAAATGATTTGAAATGGGTACACTCTTATGAAATAAGGACTCAAATATGGACTCATGATGGACTCAACCACGTATGGTCTCATATGGACTCATTACAAAAATACAAATATACAATATGTAGATAAAAAATAACATTTACTATTGCAAATAAATATGTTTTATTAAATATAATTTAGTTCCACACTAATAAAATTAATATAGAAGATAAAGAAATAATTCATGGACTCATTATTGGACTCACAATGGTCTCATTTTTGTTTTTAGCTGAATTAAGTTTGAAATAATTAATTTATTTGAAATAATATAATATATTTAGAATGTAAATGAACTTACTGCTTTGTGAAACATTCTATCACATATTGAGTATAACTAATCAGTAGTGGATGAATAAAATACATTATAATAAAATATTTGTTTACAAAGAAAGTTTCATAACATTACTTTTTATAAATTGCCGAGGCTATAAAACTTTGGTTTGTTTTGTCATAGCTATTAAAAAATAATTATATAATTTCAATATGTGTTTGATATAAATTTAGTGTATTGATAATGATGTGTATTAAATAATATAACGTAATAATGTGTTTTCGCTGATAATCTTTCACTTTTGTTTAAATAAATAAATTTAACAAAATGGTTTATCTTTAAAATGGCTTTTTGTTTTCGCTGCAACTGTTGTAAATTTTCAACAGTAATATTCACGTTCTATATCGAACATTTACGAAAATGTCATAAATTCAATAGAAAGTAAGTATAGTAAGGTATACTCTTAACATTTTATAATAGCTTATAATCATATATCTCTCGACCTTGTGTTTACCATGTTGTTTCCAACATGTGAAAAGGAATTATAAAATAATACTACTGTTTATTACCTTTTAGTAAACGTTGTATAAAACAAGTACACTTCTTATGATTGTTAATTTAAGTGAAGTTGAATTATTATATTTCTAGTCAAAAATAATAAAGTACATAAGTATAATAATGGGCAATTAGCTATGCCTATGAGTATGAGTATGACTATACTTATAGAAAAAATGGGCACTGCCAGGGGCAGAGGGGGTACAGGGGTTACGTACCACCCTCAGTAAAAATGATGCTCCCTGCCATATAAAAATGGCGCTCCTAAATAAGAAAGGGCACCCTTTTAAAAATGAAATTGTTTTCTGTGAGAAAGACCAAAGCAATGCAGCTTACTATTTAAATTTACAAAATAGTAAATATCAGAATAATTGATATCAATAAATATAAACTTCACATAATATATATTATAATTTCTATTACATAGATATCAAAATATTATTGAATTACCAGGTGCGTGCTCATAAATAATAATCAGGATTGTTCTTATTATAATATAATATTAATTTGGTAATAATTTTTTCTACCTTTAAAAAATTAAATGAAATACATATAATTATAGTAAAATAATAATTTACTCAGTTTTTCTAAAAACTTTACATATATGGTTCCGTTATGTAGCAATTGTCAAGAATCAGGCCATAGGCATAAATTATTTTACTATTTAAAATGAGGTAAGTGTGAGATATTTATTAGTACTTCAAATCAATTGCAAGCCACAAGCTGCAAGGGTATAATTCTTATGGTAAAATCTATATGCCGGCTGCCGGCAAATAGTCTCCATTCTATATGCTGGCAATGCTACTGAAAGTATTTTTTTGTTCTATAAAAACATTTACTTAATATAAAAATATTATTTAAGGACAGTAGTTTGTTTATAATAAGAGCTATGCATTTGTATAGCCCAAAGGAATTCAAACTAGTGGGAAAAAAATATAATTGACCTGTATTGCCGGCATATAGAATCCATTCTATATGCCGGCAATGTAAACAGAATCATGGAGAGGGGCGATGAGAGCTGCTCACCTGTCCAGTGGCAAGTCCCCTTTCCTTATTATCATTTAATGGAAAGAAATTAGGGTTGGAAAAGTGTTATTATCACTTAATGGAAAGGAATTAGGGTTGTGTAAGTGTTACTATCACTTAATGGAAAGTGTATAATTAGGGTGAGAATGAGATAAGTATTTGATATTAGTAATAATTATTTATGATTATTCAAATTATTAATATAATTATTAATTATATCATTAAATTATATACTTCTGAAAAATAACAGTGTCAGCATTTTTGCTAGAGTTAATGAGTCAAAATAGGTTAAAAATGCTACAGTTAAAAGTAAAATAATTTATGGAAGATTGCCGCTTTGTTTAAAATAGTCAATTAATTTATGGCCGGATTCTTGACAAACCCTGTTTATAGGCCCATCTAGCAATGTACCCTCCCTCCCAAAAAATTCTGGCTGCACACCTGGTATATTATTAAAATAGCTTAAATTAACTTGGCTAATGCATACTGTTCTGGTCTGTGTTCCATACATTCTCTGACTGCACAATTATTCTGAATTTTGCTTTAACACTCACTGCAAATCATTTCTCTGGATATACACATTTGTATGAAATTAGTTGTACATGCCACTTATATTTACATCTATATTATATTATTGTATCACTCATAAATGTTAAAATTATTAAAATAAATTAAGTTCAATCACATAAAAAAATATATGTTTTTCTATTATTGAGTTATTTATATATGCCCTAGGTACTCTAACACTGGCAGTATACCTTTAAAATTAGTTTTATATTAACCTTTATGATATTGTACAAAATAAATATTATTATTGTACACAACTATGTATATACAACTAAAATTATCATTTATAATCATTAACAATATTATTTATATTATTTATAAATGCCAATTTAATTGTTTTTATATTTTGAATAACTGTTAAGGTGGTCAGAAAAATTGTAATCACACTTCTGACTGGGTGAAGTTTGATAATAGGCTGTGAGCAATCATGGTTTGACTTACATAGTGGTATACACAATTATTGAGATAATATTCACAGGTTAATCATTGTATCATACCTCCCAAGTGACCCGTGATTGGCGGGACAGACCCACATATAGCAGTTAAAACCCTATATAACCCTAGTTAAAACTATTAATATAGTAGTATGACCCTCAAATGACTTCTCATAAGTTGGGAGGTATGTGTATTACATATGCAGGCTGTAGCAGGAGAGGGAGGGGTGCAACTGAGGCAGTTGCCCCCCCCCTGGAAATTTAGGTTGGTGCCCCTTAAATAGTGAAAACTGTGATTGCAAGCTCTGATTTATAGGTGCAACTACCACCTTGCCATAGGGTCTTGAAATTTGAAAATGCCCTGCTGATATCAGCGCCCAGCTTGATATATGATCTACTAATTATATTATTTTAATTTTTTTAAATATTATTATTAGTTACAATATTATTTTTAAAGTAAAATAAATTATTAAACATTATAAATTGCTATAGCTACTGTGTGTAAGAAATACATTTATTTATATTACTTTACATTTATTATTGATTATAGTATTTTTGCAATTCTCTTTAAATATAAGAATACTAATAAATACTGAGTTGGTACAAATACTAAGTGTTTCTTCCCCCCTCCCCACTAAAAAAAACTAGCTACAGGCCTGATATGATTCCAATGACTAGGTAGAATAATGAAAAGTAACAGATAATTTGTTTTATTATAAGGGTTAATCATCACTATAAAAGTCAAAAGCAATTTAGCTTTCATAGTATGCAACACATCTCACTGCCCACAAAGTATTAGAGCCAAATAATACACCTCACTCTTTCACCCAACTTTGGAATATGCTGTGGCTGCCTGGGACCCCCATACCCAAAAGAACATCATGAAGCTTGAGATAGTCCAAAGCAGTGCTGTTCAATAATAATATGTTGATGGGGATCATTGACACACATGAGCTGTGAATCTATTTTATGGAATCTGAAATAGAGCACCTTTTAGTGATATCAACTGGACACATATCTCATGATAATGTTCTGTGTGACTAATAAACTTATAGCCATCCTCTTACAAACTAGCTCATTACTGTTGAATAAAATATTAGAGGTCTTAATAACTCTTTTTCATATCCTTGTGTCAAAGATCAATTCCATCTACATTCATTCTTCCCTGCTACAATTAGACCTTGAAACACATTGCCTTCTAAAGTTATAGATGCTACTAACATGGATGTCTTCAGGAATGGACTCAATTAAGCTTGCAGTATTGTACCTACTCAACTTGTGGTAGTATACTCAGGGATGAGTTATACTGGAAGAAGAAGGGTACAAAATAGTAATAATATGTAATACTTAATAAGAAAAGACTAACTACTACAGAGAACAGAAAATACAAACTATAAAGCCCATCCAAAAATAGTTAAAAATAGAATATAGTGACATTACTGACATATAAATATAAAAACCTAAAATAAAACTAAAACAATCCTAGAATAGTAACTCCAAAAAAATACCATTAAGAATATGATTTTCACAAGATAATAATATAGATAAGAAATAGGTTATAAAATGCTCAATCTCAAGAGTGAAATTAGTCTTATAACTAATAGCAAGTTTGGATATAAGAATGTTAGATAGTCATACTTGCAGACTATTAGTATGTCATCAAGTCCAATAGGCAGAGAGCAGAACCAAGGCAGACCATACATTACTACCAGTTATGGGTTTGGTGCTTTTGGAACCACTATGGTAGTTTAGACAGGCTTAATGAGTGCCAACTATCACACTTTCCATATGGTTAGATATTGTATACTTAACATTTAATAAAAATAAGATAGGCATCAGAAAAGTCTAATGTCATTTTGTTTAAATTTTGTGATGATAGTCATTAGTAAAGCTAAATCTTTTAATTAAAATATGTGCTATAACTATATGCTTATAAATTATAAATTATAAACAAAATTCCTTATTCCAATACTTAAACAATACTTTTGTGTCTCATTTATACAAAATATATACTATTCACATACTACATCCATTTTTATATTATTTAATCTTTTATATTTTTTATTTTCAGGCTACAATGTATTCTTTGTTATTCAGTCTACAATTCCTGTGATGCTCTAATTAAGCATACAAACATTTGTTACCAAGATGTTCTTAATAGCAATAACATCACTTCTTATGAAACTAATCCTGACAGTGATTCAGTAACTACCACTTATGAAACAGAAATTGATGGTATTTTTGAAACTATACATGATGTCAATGAACAAGTAGTAGAAGATGTGGTAGTTGAGATGGTTGTAGAAGAAGTGGTAACTGAAGAGACACACACAATGACAAAAAAATCAAGAAGAATTTACGAAGGTACGATATTGTATGTATGCTACATATATATGAGGTACTTTTTAATATTTATAATAACTTACATATGTCACTTTTAGGGAGGAGAATCTTTCAGAGTCAAAATGAATAGACGTGTCAGTATGTGGAGAGGATATTCCAATGGTAAGTAAATATAAAAAATGAATATAGTAGACATTGGGATTAATTTTGTATAGGTTTACTTTAGGAATAAATCTCTGTGTATTAAAAGCATTTTCTAATGTTAGCGAGTCAACAATGTGACATACAACATATTGTTTATTATAACCTCAGGTGGATGAATGTCAACGAATTTATGTGAACCAGATGACCGATATATTGAAAATATTGCAAGGGATGGAAGTGTCATTTCCAGGTCGGATACAGCTGTACCAAACAAAAACTGTTCAGGAAGAAGTGGATTTATTTCCTCACCTCACCAAACCAACAGTGGTAAGTCATATAGCTAAATTTTCATTACATGTCGATTGGACCACTCAATTGTATATCTAAACCTACGGTAGTGGGTTGTTAGCTCATGCGAGCAACCTACGTACAGTAAGGTATATTAAAATACCTCATTAATAAAATATTTAATAACATTTGCTATTTACTATTTCATTTTTAAGTTTTTTCAAGAAGCCGATTTGATGATCAAAGAATATACCAAATCAAGTGATTGTCAGTATTGTGTAAAAGGTCCTTCTGTCTGGGAAATTTGCATGGAGCGGGCTTTAGACCAAATGTTTTCTAAGAGAGAAATGGTTAAAAAATACCGCGCCAGTTCTCGCCTGTCAACAGATATCTCATCTAGAAGTGAGTTATTGACATTCAATCAAAATATTTGAACTTATTTATTACAAACGTTTCTTATCTCACACACAATGTATAATTTATCTATATATTTTTTTCAATCTTTCTGCAAATAATTATATATTTTATTGTTTTATAATTAGATTATGTGTGGTCATATTTAAAAAAATAGGTATACAGTTCACTTCTCTATATATATATAGTCAAGTTAATATTATTAAAGATCTCGTCATTAATTGTTTATCTGATTTCCTTTATTATTCTCATAGTCTGTATGTTTGCATGTTATGCATGTCGCTCATTTGACAATTTACATTATATATTTGTTTGTTCATAAATTAATTTGTTCTATTCTTAAATATATCTATAATATATTTACTTCTTAAATTTAGCAAATCAACGAAAAGCCGGCTTGATGGTGGCTTGTATTTTGCTCAGGATTGACATCGATTTGATTTTTGATACCGATGAAGTAAGTTTTACGAATTATCACATCCAAGAATACAGCTATTAATTAAAAGTGGTATAAATGTAAAGTAACAATTATTATTATTCATAAAATAAAATGTATTCATTAAAATAAGTGTATGCTTGTTCAGGATATCATTGCTATTTATAAATCACAAGTTTTTAGTGAATATAGGTGTAGAAAATAAAAGATTATAATAACTTCGAATATATTAAGATAAACAGTATAGCAACTATATATAATTTAACTTACTTGGGTCGTGAAATGTAGCTACATAACTGTGAGAGGTTCCTTAGGTATTATTCTCAGAGAAAACTCATTTAAATGTGTTTTTTAAATATAAAAGCTTTTAAAATAAGGGTTTAAGGTTTACGCATGTTTTATTATATTATTTAAAAATTAGTAAAATGAAATACACCGTAAATTAGAGATATTTTCCACTATATTTATGAGTATGTTTTTATTTTCAGTACGTTCATATTCTTAAGGATTGGAATGGTGTGATGTGCAATGGAGTGTTGATGTCAACCAATGGAATTGCACAAACGGTGTCTACTTTTGTGGCCGTATTTCTTTCATTTAATTTGTGCAATTCTAGG
>JAYRBW010127890.1:0-16339 GCA_036023295.1 Invenusta paracnida | reverse complement strand
TGTATTAGCTGCACCATCAATAGATCAATAATGAATAATAAATAGTGTGTGAATAAATTGTATTAACTACCTGTTATCCTATACTTAATGCACACTTTTCTTTGGTAAACTATTGCATAAGTCGTCCTGAAATACGAATAAGATGTAACTGTCTACATTAAATATAAATGTATATAAATCGTTAATATACGAAAAACAAGTGTATCTATTAATTTTAAATTTATAAAGTCACTATAAAAGTTTAAGCTCGTTTATTGTCAATGATTTTCTGTTAATACAAAGTCACATTCATTTATAATGAACAATTTGATATTTTGCCAATACTCTGTTACTAATACACGTTCTACATTATAAGTTGATACTAAATATTATTTTTACAGCTTGATAAGTATATATACAACACTTTTACAGAAATTGTGAATTAAATATGACGAATATATTCCTTGATTTTTTTTATCATAACATTGTAATATTGTTAAAGAATATTCTGTAGAAAATTATAGTGCTTTAATAGGTACAATCTTTATAAAAGCTTTAAACTATAAATCAAAATATCTATGCATTTCTGCCAACTATAGAAACCATATTGGTTGCCGGAAAATTAGATCATTTATCGAAATAATTTATATTTTTTCAATAGCTACAAGCTTCTATTATAGATTTTAACGACGACTCCTATTAAAGTACCCTCACTCGTGATGTAGAAATCAGCGAGTGTCAGTTTTGAAGTTGAGTTCTCTACCGTATGTCTCCATATGGTCTTCTTCTTATAGTTGATACCTTGTGATGATGGAAGCCACCAGCAGCTGGCAGATACGGCGACCTCTACACTTACTGAACTTAATTTGGTTTGTCACTCCCTTTCTTTCTTCTTTCTACCTTTGTTCCTTGGCTCTGTTGTCTTATGGTCTATGGTCGTTCTCAAAGGGGTTTTTCTTGCCATAGCTAACTAAATTTATATTTGCCATTAGAGATTTCTTCGTCAGTTCCAATGAGTGTATACAGATATACAAGAAGGTTTACTCTGTCACCAAGATAGGAATAAAGCAATCAACAAATTTGGTGTGCGATTTATATAAACAGTTTTAGATCTGCGTAGTTTTAAAGCCTGAAATATACTATTTTTAAATAATTGTTTCATTTTAAAATAGTAATTATGTTAAGATACCACTGATTTACATATACTAAATAAATATATAGAAATTGAACACTATTTAAATACTCTAAACGTGATTTTGTGGATTTTAAATTCACTTAAATTAGGATTTTAATCATTATTTTTACGAGTAAACATACAAATAATCGGTTGTTAGGGGCGTCTAATCCGAAAATACCTCTCTTTTAACATGTTGAAAAATGTATGGCACGTATAAAAGAGTAAATAATTTGTTAAATATTAGTTTTCTTTAGTCAGACCTCTAAAAACTAAAAGACAACCATGTAGATAACAGCCTTTATTAAATACGGAAATATATTACTTTTCAAAAAGAATTTCAAATTTAAAGCAACGTTGTTTGATAGTATAATATTACATTGTAATTCAATCCTATAGGTATAAGTTTATATTACAAAATGTTCATTAGATTTCAAATACTGCAGTTATATTTTTATGTTTCTGCAAAATGATTTCATAAACATATATATTAAAACGTTTTAAATAATTCTTTGTTATTCATTCATGTGAGTTAGCTATATGGTGGTTCTCTGAAGATATTTTATGTATCATCTTATAATTTCTTACTGAAAACAAATTAAGACATTATATTGATTATATATAATGTACATAGTGTTATTTTAAATCCATGCGTAAATTTTTTAAATCTTAGCAAACTTGTTGGATATATATTGAAAACTAATTGATTTTTTCTACAGAAATCCAATATTTATAAATGCGATGTTTTATGCAGTGCTCAATATTGATTACTTTTAATATATTATTTTTTCGTCGAATATCACTTTTTACAACATATTTTAATCTATGTGCAACACTGTTAAAACCCATTGTACCTGACCTATATTAGATTTTTGGAAATATATATTTTTATGTCTATAGCTAGCGTTAAATATTGATAGTTTCATTAAATCTCAGTTTTAAAAAAGTGATTTTCCATGATATTTTAGTAGTTATGTAACGCTAAAATTTTAGTAATATTATCTGTAAAAGAAAAATAATAGGTACATAAAGTTGAATTTATTACTGAAAAATTGCCTTCCAAGTTACTTACTACCTAAAAACACTAAAAACAAATAAGCAAACTATCCATAATTGCGATTATTTTTGAAGTATTAAAATTTGCATTAATTAATTCAAATATGTATTATACAAAGAGTAAACTCTTAAATGTAGCTTTAAGTAAATATTTTGCAAGACTGATTATACAGAAATGAAAATGAGCATGGCAGTTTTCCGTTAAATCGTTATATTACGCAAAATATTTCTTTGATAACCTTTCTCAAAATTATGCATAATCTTCATAGTTTTCTTATTTATTTAGAGAAACGGTTTTGGGAGTCTATATAACATTGAGAAACAATTACTTCCATAATATTGGATGTATTTAGCTGATTTATGCCGAGTCAACTTAGAGATTATTTTAAAAAGGTACAGCTAGAGAGTTCCATAGACGATACGTTTCAATTGTTTCAGATGGAAAATAGATATTCAATGAAAAACGCTTAATTGGAAGGATAAGGCGGAGAAAGACTTAATGGCGAATTCTTGTTCCGTTCCGTTCCATTCTTTGTTTTTAACAACTCTATTCTAGGTATTGTAACCATTAAGATTAGCCACTAATTATCTTGGTAAAACTATCTTATAATTATACTAACTACTAACCATAATCTTCTTTATTATTTTTAGTTATTTTTGATAGTTAGCTAAAAGCATAAGCTATTATAAAACAATATAATTCTTCAATAATAAGAAAATATGCTTCTTCGATCTGCTTATATTAACCTTTCTATAATCCATGCAATATTATTGCATGAATTATAGAAAGGTTAATATAAGCAAATGCTTAGGAGAAGATATAGCCATCTGGTCATTTATTATAAATAACCAGATGGCTATATCTTTTTCTAAGCATTCTACTTCAAAATGGGGATTATATTTGGATAAAATCCAATACGGCCGAATACGCTGGAAATCGTCGAGCTCCACGAAGTTATTAGTTTATTCTTTTTATTAAGAAAACCATGAAAGTTGATGATTTCTGTGAATTCGAGGACTTCCAGTATTTCGCAATATTTGATAGCTTATAATTGTTTCCAATATTTTGTGAGAAGTACCCTCTGTTTATTATACTAGATTATGTAAACTTAGTTAATAAAAAATTCACATTAAAATCATTAAACTTCTCAAAATCAATGGAAAACTACGCTTCTTGTCTTTAATCTTAATTTGGAAATCGTTTAACAGTTGTTAAATGTGATGTGTTTATAAATATTATTAATAACTATATGTTATACTATGATTAGTGGGCATTATAAGATGCTTAAATATACTCCAATTATGTTACTTTTACATACTATATTATTATCTCCAATTTATTGCTGTAATATACATAAATATATCCAAAACTGGTCTCGTTTTGAACACATTAATTCTCTCTTTTATATACAATGTATCTTTTAAGCTTTCATCGCGCTAAATAATCAACCTACTCTTCTTACCATGTATGTGCACTTTGCTGCTTTTGTTCTCGGAAGTGGGTTTCTTTCAATTTTATTCTAACTGGATAGTTGGCTCACTCTTTGCTGTGGAAATCAGGTTTCATACTTCTCTTGGAACACATTTTAATCTCACTAAGATTTATGAATACATGTATTCTTGTAGGCTGTTGAGTGATGTATGTAACCTTACTTAATTTTATTGTTTAAATCTTTCAACTCGCTCTCTGTCCTTAAACCTTCGTCTCTTGATATCCTTTGATATATCGACATACACATTGTAGCTAATATATTGTCATGTATACATAACAGTTTGTAGACTTCAGATTTTGTAATTTTATTTCTTTAATATAATTGAAACATGTTGTGTCTAAGTAAAGTAGCTGCATTGTTTTCGTAGACTACATCTTAAAAGGATATTTTATTTAATATGTTTAATTTAAAAATCACATATTTGCTATCAAATTCGTAATTGTATTTTTATGTGTTTTTTTAACGTTGAAACGATTCATTTATCGATAAATCATTGGATATTTCTTTAATATGGATTTATAAATATGTATGTTTATATTCGAGTAAAATATTGTTTTTTTTATAATTTTCTTTCTATAAATGTTGGGTTAATTTTAGCCATTTGTTCACCTAACTCAGGATTTATAACGATATTGTCCAACTAGTTTCCTCCAAAATTTCAAAAAACAAATTGTAAATAATGCTAAAAATTTGCATTCAGTTAGCTTTTTCAAAGTTTTTTCAGATACATACGCCCGAAATTTGTTCGTAACACGACAATTTTATTCTTGTTTTATGCAAAAATGTAAGCTTGTTTTTGAGACAGTGAATTATTGTTTTCAATTAGTAATGAAATCGTAACTTTCAGAGCGGTTCTATTGCCTCAATCTCAGACTCTGAGGAAACCGACCAACTTCTTGGAAGTACTCAGCATACCAAACGAAGCCGGAAAACTGTCGCTGCTGTTAGTCTCCTTGGGGCTTTGAAGATACCAGTAAGTTAGAGAAGTCATTAAAAGTCAGCCAAACCCCATTTGTATTTTGTTTTATCTTATATTGATAAATAGAATATGTGAACATGTGTGCAGTTGGTCCAATTTGAGTATTATATAGTGTGTTTATGTGTAAAATTGGGAATCTATAGTTTGTAATTTTGAAAATTATATTGTAAAAGCAATATTATAAATTTACACAACTTTTATTTAATGTATTCAAGTTATAAATTAGAAAAATTGTGCTTATTTAATTATGAAATGGGGCATTTGTGAATGGGACTCTTTATGCAATATTATAACATTTATACTATTGTTATTCTATGCCTGTATATAAAGTTAAACAGTTCTAATATAAACTTAGACTCACATTAATTAATAAAAGTTGTAAAATTGCACAGTTATATGTATATTGGTAAATATTTAATTTGTGCAATATTGTAAAAATTAATACGGTTATTTTATTATGAATTTGTAAAATCGTAAAATTGTGTGATACAATCTTTATTATTGTAAATTTGTGTCTCCACAATATTGTAAATCTTATATACAATTGATAATTTTCCAATTGTGTAGTCAGCAGTTAATTTAAATAATTAAATTGTCTTGTAAATTGATAATTATCAATTTACAAGAAGTATAATTTGATATCTGTAAAATTAATGTAATTGTTAATTTGTATTTTGTACTTTCTTTTGATTGCAATTTCTTCCAGGGTGTGATCGAGTACTCCTTGTGCCTGTTCTTCGCTAAAATGGTCTCCTACACATTCCTCTTCTGGCTGCCAACCTACATCAAGAACACCGGAGGCTTCGACCCAACGAAAGCTGCTGATCTCTCCGTCATCATGGATGTGGGAGGCATTGTTGGTGGCATTGCAGCTGGATTCGTCAATGACGTTAGTGGAGCTAGCGCAATAACCTGTGTCTCGATGCTCCTAGCTGCCATACCCTCTGTGAGTTGCCATAGGCTTATAGTTAGTGTGACTAGCGCAATAACCTGTGTCTCGATGCTCCTAGCTGCCATACCCTCTGTGAGTTGCCATAGGCTTAGTTAGTGGGACTAGCGCAATCACCTGTGTCTCGATGCTCCTAGCTGCCATACCCTCTGTGAGTTGCCATAGGCTTATAGTTAGTGGGACTAGCGCAATAACCTGTGTCTCGATGCTCCTAGCTGCCATACCCTCTGTGAGTTGCCATAGGCTTATAGTTAGTGGGACTAGCGCATTAACCTGTATCTCGATACAGCTATTGAGTTTATGTTTAAGATATGTAAGCTCATTTTATCTAACACTGTTTCTAACATAAATACATATTTCCAGCCCTCTTAACAATTCATAGTTTAGATTTGATTAAAAATCTGTAGTTTATACAAAGCATTATATATATATCACGTACTTTAAAATTTTATTATTTATGCGATGTTTTAAAAGCGATAAATGTTGAACAAATTTTGCCATGGTATAAATTGCAGTTATTATTGGTACATATTATATTTATTGGTTTTTATTTTTTACTCTTCGTTACCTTTCTTTTTCAGTTATACATCTACTATTTGTACGGAGTTGTCAACATTACTTACTGCATTGGTAAGTTATTCTACGTGAAAAACTAGTTTAAAACAATTTTGTTACTCCTTTATAAAGAATTAGGTTTATACGTTCTCATATATAGTTAAAAAATTATCCTAAAGGACCTTGAGAAATTCCTCTGTATAGTTTTCATAAACACAGTTGATTTTTTATATTGACGCTAAAAGTATGCTTATTTAAACAATTCTTTAATATAATTTATGCTTTTCAAAATATTTTGCAGTTTTACCTTCTAATGCTATATATATATATATTAAATTTTATGAAATAAATATATAAAAATATATTAAATTATATGTAAGTATATTTAATAAAAATCATCTCAATATAAAATAAGAATAATTTTTGTATTAATTTTGGAAATAATATTTAATTAACAATACTTATACATTAATGATATTTACATTAACAATTTGTAATCAGAACCTATTCAAATACGATTTTACCTTTTATGTTTTTTATGACAGCATTTGTTTTATGAACTATATAATATACTGAATATGGTATTATTAGTCTATATTCCAAACTAATTAACTAACTATATTGATAAAATTCACGCTGCAAATAAATATTTTGACTTTTTTTTGTGGCACATATAGTGTATTTATTAATATAATTTTAGACTTACGCTAAAGTTTCACATGAGGAATGATGTTTAGGCAAGTTTATGAGTACGCCAGTTGTGGTGTTGAGCACTATAAATCCAGTTAAATTGTAAAGTTTATATACCTAGATATTGTATATTTATTCACGCATAATGGAAAGCAATTCGTTTTAAGGCACGTGCACACAAAACATCACATTTAACCAGTTGCTAACGATTTCTTTGGCTCAAGAACTAACTACAAGAAAATCTAAATGATTTTAGACAAATATATACATTTGTACTTGATATAATTACAATGGATACTAATAATGTTTTCTATAATCAAATACTTTTGCTATATACAGCTTTGTAATACACTCAATGATGGGAGTATTTGATTTTAATTTCAAAGTCGTCTAGTGAAATGAAATTATGAATCCCTTTTCAATATCTTTGATGGGACTTTTGTTAAAGTTGAACTATCAATGGTTACATGAATAAGTGTTTAATTTATTATATTTCGGGAATATACTGCATAGTTTAGTGGTGTCACTTCTGTTTCACACGTCTTTATCTCAATCTTCTTTCTTTAGTCCTTCTTTCTGCCAAGGGGTATTTTGGTACCAGTTTGAGCAACCAAGGTTGTTATACATAATTTTAAAGGTCTTATACTAAGGATTTCATAATTGCATGATAACCTTCCGTACAAAGTAGTTTTCAGGAGATACAGCCATTTCACTAATTTCCTATATTAAAGAATATGAAATATTTCTATTTTTTACCCCATTTTCGTGAAAACGAGCATTTTAGAGAAAATAAAACTATTAAAAATATGTTTGAATAAATGTATGCATCTAATTGCATCTATTTTGTTCCTCTAAGTGTTTTCTACACAATACAAGTAAAATTAGATTAATAGGTCATATACTATTTATTTTTTATAAATATTTGAATACTAGTTCTCAAGCTAAAATATGCCTAAAATAGGCTTTAGTACTAATATTAAAGTGTTTATAGAAATTAAATAGTATGACTTATCCGTCTAATTTTACTTGTATTATGTAGAAAACACTTAGAGGAACAAAATTATATGCATAAATAATTTAAATATATTAATAATAGTGGTATTTTCTCTGAAATGTTCGTTTTCATGAAAATTGAGTCAAAAACAGAAATGTTTCCTATTCTTTAATATATAGGAAATTAGTAAATATGGCTGTATCTCTTGACAGCTACTCTGTACGAAAGGTTATCATGCATCAAAATGATCCTTGGATCATGTGCTTTCAGAAAATGCTTAATAACCTTGGTTGCTAAAACTGGTACCAAAAAGTTTACTGCTGTTTGGCAGAAGAACTACATCCACCTCTCTCTCTTCTCATCTAGTTCTCCTTTTGGTGATGGGAATGCTGGTCAATGGTCCTTACGCTCTCATCACTACAGCAGTATCAGCGGATCTTGGAACCCATCACTCCCTCGCGGGGAACTCTAAGGCACTGGCTACAGTCACCGCCATTATTGATGGAACAGGATCTTTGGGTAAATGAAATGAGCATTACATCAATGTATTACTTATATATTACTCACACCTAATCATAGAGTAAAGTAAGAGTACCTTTATTTCCTCTATATTCATATAATATTGTATATTATTCATATATTGCGATACCTTTATATTCCTCGTATTGTATAATAGAAGTAGTCAACTTGTTAGCAGCTCTCTATATATAACATGTAATGCATGATCTTTTCGAAAAGGTGTGTAACTAACTAAATAAACTAAGTTTATTCGATTTAAGAGAGATTTTATACTGTACGTGGATTATTGTTATTTTATAATTACAACAGCTACTATATTTCTTTATCTTTAAATTATTGTCAAAACCTTGAACCACGAATTTGTATTTTAATAATAAATAAGTTTGGTATACATACTTTGGTTTGGTTTCATTTATTGATTATATCATTTATATAAATATAATTTTGATAAAAGTGCGTTTTAACTTTTTAAAGTAGGTATAATCGATAGTTCTTCAGTTGAAAATTAATATTTATTCTAGTATTATTCTGAAAGTATTAAAGAGAGATGTTAAAGAAAAAAATTTAATTACTGTGATTTATAATTATTTTTAAAACTAATAGCGTATTTTTTTTTTTCAGGAGCAGCCTTAGGACCCTTACTTTGTGGAATTATTCGACCCTATGGATGGGAATATGTTTACCTGTCACTGATGGCTGCAACATTTTTAGCTGCAATAGTAAATACCTTTCCTATGTTTTTATACATTTATCTTGTATTTAAGATATAATATAATACAGATTGGAAATTAGCATGTGATTTCACTATCAGCAAATACAATATATATTTGAAGTTTATTTTTAAAAATATTAGTATTTAATTGCTTACTATTAACAATCAATTTAAGTAGTATACCGCATATTAAAATATTTATTGACATTAGTTCAGTTAATGCCTAATTTATTATAATAGATATTTATTTATCTAACCATTGCATTTTCTGGAGGTGTATTTATTGTCAGTAGAATCTAAACGTTAATTTTATTGTGAATAGATATCGCTAAACATACAATAAAATCAATTAACTAAACATAATCTATAACGTTATAATACAATATCAATAATTATAAATGTACACTCCGTAGTCGAACAAAGGATTGCGCTGTTATATAGAAAAAAGTCTGTTGTTATTGACAATTCATGATTTCATGTTAAAGTTTAACGTACAATTATTAAAAACATTGCCTGCAGCATTTGTTCCACTGCCACTGGTACTACTAGACTGAGGTGTTGACGTTGAACCATACAATGTAGTAGACATTTGTTCTTCATAAGATTCTATTTCAATATAAGAAGCCGTTGCCGATTCAGAACTTCGTCCAATCTTCTTTTGAATGACATCTGAAGGAATGTTGCTAGAAAATAGTCTTTTTTAAGAAGTTCTTCTAAGACTTGTGTTGGACAATTTCAGGTTCTTGTCATTATCTGGATAAATTGTTGTCATTAGATTTCTCGTGACTTTTTCAATGGAGTGAATGCCATATGGTGTTGTTTTATACCATACCATGGAAGAGACATTTGATTTTGGTGTCAGATAAAAAGCATTTCAAATTGAATTATGAGGCCGGTGACTAAGATACTTTTCATGCATAGCAATGACACATCGGTCAGGGTTTGCTTGATTTTCTGTTTTTAGCTTTTACATAGAATCTGTTTTAGAACCTTTTGGCTGTTTTAGTTCTTCATACAAAATTTCAATACATGATCTTTAGGAATTGGATAGTATTTCACTTTCGCTAGTACTAATACATAGAATACATGACTCAGCATAAAATTCAACCAAATCGTTTAAAAAGAAAAAGAATTATCGAAACTTTCAAAGGGTGATGGTAGATTCATAATATATGACATATTAAGAAAGGAAACCTACTTTACCAAATAATGAAATAATAATGATTATGAACTTTAAAAATGATGATTCTGATTATAAAATATATTATAATCAATAATAAATAAAATCTACTACTATCTAGGAGGATAAATGTTTATTCTCCGCTAACGTTAGATAAATATGCTATTAATATCTATGTCGAAGATGAACGAAATCTATGAGCTTACGGCTTGTAGGTTCTGAGTGTTTATTTCCTCCATGGATATTAATAACGTATACTTACATATAAGTATATAATTATTCGTAATATATTTTAAATGAATAATTATTTATTATATTATTTATGACTCGTTTGTTACCAATGAAATATACCTAAGTAGCAGGGCGGATATTTAATATTATTAACATTTTCGTTTCAGCTACTCTCCAGAAGGGTATTCAAGGAATTCAAGCAAATCTGCAGTCGACCTCGAGAAGTGGATTACGCCTCGTTGTCTGCTGAAAGTTAATTGCAACCATCAGATTACGATAAAACTCGTCAAACTCTATGGTAGTAATACATAATATACATAATTAGATGCCAAGTTGTTTCATTTCTAATAATTTTTAATAAACTGAGAAATTGTTTATAAATAAATTTATCATGATGTCGTAATTGTCTTTCAAAACATGACGAATTTACTGTAAAGTTTTGATCGTAGTAAATTGAGTGCCAATTTTTTTCATTCTGTTATTTGTATAAATTACTAAATATTTGTACATGTTTATTTATTGATTTCTAATTTATATCTGCACATCAATTTTGATTTTCATATCCATAAAATATTATATTCTTTTATCAAGAATGATTATTATTGATGTGCCGTTAATTTATTTCGCATTTACCTTTGAAGATATTTGTGATTTTGTTACATGTAAAATATAACTTATTAAGCGAAAATGTGGTTATTCTAAAATTGTCTATTTAATTGTTATTTCTGTTTCTCATGAAATATTCATTTTTTAAATAATTTGAATATTTCAAATTACATTTTTTAGTTTTAATTATTTTAATGTAGGAGGAAAATGTTGTGACCAATTTAATAATCCCGATTAATAATCTTTCTTATTACTAGGGAAGATCATAAAAGTTCCAAAAATAAAATATACATGGCAGTTAAGACTCAAGACAAGTAATAAAATACACCATTTTATGGAAGTAAATAAAGAGATACTTGAAACAAATGAAGAATACGAAATTATAAATAATTGAGATAAGATTGAGGTTTTCGTTGTGCAACATAGAAATACTGCAAAAGCTTTCTTAAATAGCGTCGGAGGTATAAGGAATAGATTATTGATGAATAACAGTGATATTACACGTTATTCAAGTAGAGTTTCTGTTAGTCATTAATTTAGTCCTTCGACTAGGGAGGGGGCCTCGAACATTATTTAATAACGTGTTTGCAGTATATTAGCTTATCCTTGTTATTTTATTACCAATACTGATAAAAGAGTGTCTATTATTTCTCAACTGCAAAACTTTTTTATAAATGGAACAAAAGATATCTATGCAAAAGAGATACAAATATTACAATAAAATTGAGTTATTTATAAAGTTAAACTGCACTATTTTGTCGAAATATTTCTAAAGCCTCACTTACACGAGTATCTCAAATGCGCAGGATGCAGGAAATAGTTTGGCTTTGTCAAACGGATGGTCATCCAGGATACCCGTGTAAGTCAGACTATATCGGATGAGCAGGATGCAGGAAATAGTTTGGCTTTGTCAGAACATGTATGCTCATCCAAGAAAGTGTAAGTCAGTATCTAAGATGCTCGTTTAAGTGGGGCTTTAGGTGTATTTCTTCAGTGTCGATACAAGAATGCATTAATTAATACAAATAATAGGTTTGTATGTTTATCTAAATATGTTAATATTCGTTTGACAATTTTGAATATCTACATAATATGTATCATATCCTGGATTTTATAAATAGCTTATATTCTTCATTACATTTACAACAATTATTATCTAATACTTTCGTAAATCTGATTTAATTTTCTTTGATTAATATTTGAAATGTATTTATAAATTATATACTGTAAATAATTGTATTATTTACATTACAATTATGAACATTTAATGGAAAATTATGTCTATAAAAAGTTGAAGAGCACTCATTTAATAAAACTATTTAGAAATTTAACAAAAACCCGAAACAGTTCAGCAGATGGGCTGAGATATTTGTTAAATAACAAATATATGAAACAGTTCATTAGTTACAAAAAAGAAGCAGTTACGCAGGTTTGTGGTGCGATAAATTACTCTAACTAAATAATACAATCCACAGTCGCTTATGTATACCTCGCATGTTTTCTATAAATATACATGTTCACAAAGTAATTTATCTTCATAGGACAATCACACCGACATCTTACTAGTATATAGGAACATTGTGAAGAGGATATATATATATGTGTGTACATCATAGTTTGTACAATAACATGCAATAATACTATTGATTTCTCCAATTCACAGTTGTGTGCCAACTGCTAAAGTGGTCTTTAAAACATTTAATCCTAAACTTAATCAAAATTTCATTCTATTCTCGCACCGTATATCTCTCCTTTTTTAAGTTTTTGTATTTAATCTCGTCTCCGATATTGTCTGTAAATTTATAATTATTCCTTTCTTTAACTTAATTATTTTAGTTATGCTCACATTACTAATATACCTCCGTTTTGGTTGCATTTCTTATTATTAATTTACTGTCGATAAACTATCTTGAAAAGGGGTTTTTGTATTTATGATCGTAATACAAGGGTATTGCATTGGAATTAGAATTGAAAAGATTCAGTAAAAATGCATTGAGTAACATGGGTAGCTTTTCAACTTTCCTATTACAGGAGATCCGAACATTCTTGATACTCTGTAAGTGGAAGTAGCAGTGAAGAATCTTAAAGTCAGAAAGACGGCAACGTTCAACAATGGTTACCACCAAGAACTGATGAAAGATGAAGGAGAATACACAGTTGACATGCTTCTGAAATTATACAAAAAAGAACGCAGCACTGGTGAGTGTCTATTGCAATTGACGAAATATCTAACTGTGAGCCGCTATCGACGTAAGGTTTTTTGAAATTGAACAACTAAAGAACAAGTCGGTAAAGTTTTACTACGTATAATTGCAAAGTGCATGAAAACTCAAGTGGAAATTGTTTTCTCTGAAGAACAGATGTTTCAGATCTGGGTGCAGTACCGTTAAGCAAATTTACAATATATTGGGATATTGTATGCGAAATATATAGAAACATCAAACAAAAATCTATCAAAATGTTGTTGACTTCAGAGGGACATTCGCTTGAATTTGGAGAAAAGCATTCTGGTTAGTGATAAATAGTACAATTTTAGTTACGTTTGGTTACAATTTCTAGTTAACGTTATTAAAGCTCTGATACAACAAGAGCAGCATTGCCATAAGATAGTACCATAAGATAATAGCAACAACTACAAATGATTTTAGACATCAGTTAGAGTACGGAAACTCTGCACTTTATCTTTATGCTTAATTAATGTGTTCTTAGATAAAATTATGTTAGATATTTTGAATGTTTTCTGATACCATTAACATTGTAGGTCGCAAATTAGAAACCTAAGATTCCCGAATAACATCGATTTGATCACCAGTACAAAAGTCAAACTTTCTAAATTAACTTACACTACAGCACGAAGTTTCAGAATTGAGATCAGTAACGAGAAACTTCCAAAAGAGATCATGTACAGAATGAAGACAACCCTGAGATGGAAGAACCAAAGATCAAACTAGACGATAAACTGTTAAAAGAGGAAGACATTATAAAAGTATGTTTTGTCTTATTTATTTTGAAATTAATGTTTTCCTAAATTATTTAATTGCAATATTATTTACAAATTAACTTCTTTCAAATGACAGGAAAAAACCGTTGACATTCTGTACCAGATTACATCTAGTGACAGAATTCTTTTAATTGGTTGAATAAGTAACTTACATTTGTAATAATTCATTCTCTGTCACAATGAAAGAATTTGCAATAAATCAGTACCAAAATATTTTCCTGTTACATGAAGGAATTTGTCACTATTTCGCACAGAGGACGGTTGATTTATTTGATGTTAATTCTACCTGTAATTTATATGTAACATATATTAATTTCTCTTTTATATAGCTACTTTATATATTTGTGAACAACATATATTATTCTTGCAATTTTAGCTTGGTTAATATGCGCATTTAATGATTTATGTGAATATTTGATTTTAAACATATTTAGTAGTAAAAACACAGTAGTTTGACGAAAAGTAGCTAGCATAACGAATCATCATTCGAACTAGAATTGCTCGAAAAAAATCAAGGGGAAAATGTCAATCATACTCTCTGTCACCTTGTAAAAATTGCATTTACATCCGGTTTGTCTTTTTTTAAGACAGGATGAAATTTTGTCACATATGTTAAGCTTGTTCTAATTAATTATGAGGTAAGTTTATAGTTTTTATTGAGCAATAGATTATGTTATGCAGTAATTAAATGTAGTTTATTATTTTTTAACTTCAAGGCTTAGTCATTTGATTTTTATATTATAAACTTTTTTATGTAAGTTTTATTGTATTATTGTATTTTATTAAGTTGTGATTTAATTAAGACACTTTCGGTGTTTATTTTTTTAAATACATTTTAAAATATATTTTAACTTTTGTAAAGATTCAATAAAATGTTTGTTTCAATTTTGTAAAATAATTCATTTTTCAAATTAAGTTTAAACTTCGCTTATGTATCTGCCATGTTTATTTTTTTAACATGTATCGATATAAGCAAGTTATTTGGGCAAAAAGTCGATTAATACCAGTATTAAAAAAATAGTCTGCATCCCAAAATTCTTAAATATTTCAATTAATTTATATGTATTTACTATTCAATATGCCTGCCTGTGTAACTAATGTTTGCATTTTTTGCCTTATCTATCGAAATTAATTGGTGTTCTTATATAATGTTCTTTTGTGTTACTTTTTTCAAGTAGGTACTTTATGGTGATGTTCATTGTATGCAGACATATACGGTATACGCATATTTTATTACTTTTTATAAATACATGTATTATCGATGTTTTTCTTTTTGTATGCTTATATTGCATTAATTAGAAATTGGTTATTATATATGCCAAATTTTGGAATTTCAATTTTTTTAATAATAAATTTGTTTTCCAAACGTATATGATAAACTTATTCATTTTCAAACTCATAATAGTGAAATAAATGTGACACCTCTTAATAATCAGAAACACCTAACCATCTATTGTACCTATATATATATATATGTTTCAATACATCACAACAACCAGGAATCAAATAACTTCACAATGAAAAATATATTACAAAGTTATGTTTCTACTATTGCTTTGTTGAATATACATATATATATATATTATAGTATCTGGTGAAAATATTGTGATAAAAGTGACTAATATTAACTTCATTGCTGCGTAATATTTACAGTTCTTAAGGGAAATTTATTCCTTTTTTAAAACATTATTTTTAGAATTACCTACAAATTAACTAAGATTATTAATATGCGCAAAAGTTAATAAACTACCAAATTTGTGTACTTTTATTCAACAATGTACTTCATTTTTTACATATACATATTTCACAGATATGTACTACCATAAAGTAATGATTATAATTATTCTGTGTACAACTGAGTCAAAATGAAGGTATCCTTATACAAAGTATATAGGTATATATCAAAAATATCCTTTTTGACTTTGAAGATTATATTATGAAGATATGCTTTAATACTCTTTCATCTTTAAATATAACTATCTGCAGTTGTTACGCTACAATCATTGCAATAATAAATGTAATTTTCCCGATTACATAATATATTTATTTTCTTTAAAAGTCCGATATCATTCTTGAATAAGAAAATCAGTTTGAATTATATACTTATTAGTTAAGATAGACTGTTGATCATTTTCTAATGCTATGTATTAGATAGAGTACTTTGTTCGAATACTTTAAGAGGATAAAGCACGAGGACCGAAGGTCCGAGTGCTTTATTTTC